>BQNB010042504.1:0-37503 GCA_026074375.1 Tanacetum coccineum
ACGAAAATAGTAAACAAATAGGCAATTGGAACTTCATAAAATATATACGTAAAGTATATTATACATACGTACACACAAGCACATAGTTACTAAATGCATCTATATGAAGGTTGCAAGTTATAGTCTAGGTCATCCACCTAGTTCTCTATAACCTTGGCTCTGAATACCAATCTGTCACACCCCGCCATGGCAGAATCGCAAGGCATGATCATTAGGCATCATCACAACACAAGGCGTCAAAATAGAGAAAACTAAACATGACATTCAATAAACTTCAAGATTCGAAAACAAAAATCCAACATATAATGCATGAAGAACAAAACATAACAAGTTCAATTGAAAACTAAAACAGATAAGTCATAGACATCGCATGCAAGCCTATGGTCCAACTAACTATTCTTCCTAACTCTTAACACGTTTTGCTCACCTAAAAATGATACTTAAAACGTCAACATAATTGTTGGTGAGAGTTACAGGTTTAAGACTCATATATGACACTGCAATAAACAAAAACAACATTTACGAACATATATGCATGGCTATTCTATCATAAAAATCAATTCACAAATGACTGGGGTGGATCATACCTCGTCATCCCAATAATCCCTCTCTTCTGTCTCTGCGCAAGACTAACCCACTTGACTAGCTAAGCCTACTCGGGTTACACACTAGGTCATGTCATCCTCACATACACATACCCTTCCATAATTCATAAATAGGTCAATGCCATCTTCACATATGCATGTCTTACCACAATTCATATCACATAAAAATCATATAGTTTGACACTTAAAAACACATACCACGATTCATAATTCAAAAACAGTTTTGCATCATTTCCATCCCAAAATATAAGTAAAAAGTGGGACTGTAAAACTCACCTTGATGCAAGCAATCCAAACTCTTCAATTAATCTTTTAAAGAATCTAAAAAAACAATACACACATATGTTACCATCGATTAGGTCACACACCCAAGTCGATGTAACAATCACAACAATGGATACTTTATATCCTATCTTAATTAACTCTTCTATATACCCCTCAAGTTTCCTTACAATCTTTACTTCTCAACTTTTTGCGTTTTACTCAGTTTTTCTAGTCACAAGGTGACTCTAAATAAAATACTTAAACACCTAATTGGTTCTTCTACTTACACTCCATGGCTCCCCAATGAGTTGTGAGCTTCTATGATTTTTGGATAAAAATAATAGTCAGTTCAACCATTTTATAAAAATTCAACATCACAAACTGTCGAGAACATGATCTGATTTGACCTTTAAAAAGTTTAGCTTGAGCAGACCCATTTAAACACTTAGGAAAATTCTACAAAAATTCCAAAAAATCATGTACATCATGAACATCCTACAGTAGCAAGCCCATCAATTAAAAAGACGTTTTGATATTGTTTTTGACTTCATAAACACAACTCAGAATCTGCCCCTCAAACTCAGTTTTGACAACAAATCTTGTTTAATTTATTTAACTAATTTCCACTCACTTTTAATTTATGAAACCTATGGGGTTTGAAAGTAGACTCTCTTTAGTTAATGTTAGGCTCAAGAAAATCAATAAAATCTATTCGTATGACCGAGTTATGACTCTCGCAAAATGACCCTTCAAAACTGCCAGCTTTTAAACTCCGAATTTACAAACCCTAAAACCCTAATTACGCATGCTTAACACCCCTAATCATACAAAAACGATTTTTAAAGATCAAAACCCTAATTTTACAGTTCCTATTTAAACCCTAATTCGTCCTTAATGATTGTTACGCAATTAAAACTTAATTGAATTGAAAAAGGTTTAAGAAATCGATACCTTAAAGCTTAGAAATCAAAACCCTAAAATTTTTGGGGTTTCCCCTTTTCTTTTGTGTTGATCGCCAGCCAAGGGAGAGGGAGAGACAAAAAGAATGATTTTTGTTTAGGTTATGATTTGTATTTATAGTGTTAAAGGATAATTACCAAATTAACATCATAGTTTGACTAAAACTTGTTTCCCCCCCCTTTTCTTTTCCCCATATCCGGCCAAACAAACACCCTTATATATTTTTATATTTTTTTATTTAATTATTATTTACACAAAAACCCTTTACTTGTTTTACTAAACCTTAAACTTTCTAACTAGTTTTCAAACTAAATTTTATTTCTAACTATTTCTAAAAATAGAAAGTACTCTAAAACCTATAAAATACTAAACTAATATATATAATATGAATTATATATACATAGTTCGTACACAGAAAATTACACACACACGACATTTGAAACTACATAAAGCTTTCAAATGATCTCATTTCCACTAGTACCATGATTCATCACTCATGTACTTTTATCTCATGCATAATAAACACATAAAACACATAATGACACACATAAACTAAATTATACATGCTTTAACTAACCTGCTAAAATCTCAGTTGTCACATATTACCCTAACAAACATTAACACAATTTGTAATCAAAACCAAAACCAAAACTTAATTTACCGGCGACGGCAACAGCTGTTGTCGATGGACAACGTCGGCGACAGCAGCAACGAGTGTGGTGGTGGGCGACAACAACAGCGAGTGGTGGTGGTGGGCAACGGCAGCAACTTAGGCGTGACAGGGAAATGAGTTATGTGTTGTTACTCATTTGGTACAAGTGTTGGTGGAGTAAATGAGAGTAGATCTGATTTTTGGTATAAGTGTTGTGGAGTAAATAAGAGTAGGTTACCAAACTTTTAGAGAGTACATTGTGACTTATCAGGACTACATGTAGTCGCTACAAAATATGGTCAAAGTCAACCGAAGGTTAGGCATGATTTTTGACTTTTCGTGAAATATTGGAGCGAAATTTATTAAGACTACATGTGACTTATAAGGACTACATGTAGTCTTTATAACATTTTTCATTTTTTTAAAATTTTAATTATATAATAAATAAATTAAAAAAAGGCATATGCTAATAACAATGATGATACCATAAGTAACCAAATTTAACAGTAAATAAAGCGAATGGTGTTAAATCATAATAATGTTCGTCAAAATGAATTTTGTTAGAACTTTTTGTATTGAGTTTAAGATTCAGTTTGAGCGAACAATGTTATATTAAAAAAGAACATTGTTAACGATTTTCTATTTAAAAATTTATAATTGTATACATGAGATGTTAAGCGCATGAGTCGAAATGATATTGATATGCATGAGATGTTAAACGGATGAGTCGATATGATATTGATATGCATGACATGTTAAACTGATGAGTCGAGATAATATTGATATGCATGAGATGTTAAAAAGATGAGTCAAGATGATATTTATATACGTGAGATGTCATAAGGATGAGTCAAGATGATATTGATATACATTAGATGTTAAACAGATGAGTCGAGGTGATAACGTTATACAAAACATGTTAAACGGATAAGTTAAGGTGATATTGTTATACAAGACATGGTAAGCAGATTAGCCGAGGTGATATCGTTATACAAGACATGTTAGACGGACGAGTCGATGTGATCTCGTTATACAAGAAATGTTAAACGGATGAGTCGAGGTGATATCGTTATACAAGACATGTTAAACGGATGAGTCGAGGTGATTTCGTTATATAAGACATGTTAGACGAATGAGTCGAGGTGATTTCATTATACAAGACATGTTAGACGAATGAGTCGAGGTGATTTCGTTATACAATACATGTTAGACGGATGAGTCGAGGTGATTTTGTTATACAAGACATGTTAGACGGACGAGTCGAGGTTATCTCGTTATATAAGACATGTTAGACGGATGAGTCGAGGTGATATCGTTATACAAGACATGTTAAACGGATGAGTCGAGGTGATTTTGTTATATAAGACATGTTAGACGAATGAGTCAAGGTGATTTCTTATACAAGACATGTTAGACGAATTAGTCGAGGTGATTTCGTTATACAAGACATGTTAGACGGATGAGTCGAGGTGATTTCGTTATACAAGACATGTTAGACGGACGAGTCGAGGTTATCTCGTTATACAAGACATGTTAGACGGATGAGTCGAGGCGATATCGTTATACAAGACATGTTAAACGGATGAGTCGAGGTGATATCGTTATACAATACATGTTAAACAGATGAGTCAAGGTGAGATCGTTATACAATACATGTTAAACGGATAAGTCTATGTGATATCGCTATACATAAACATAAGACCTCTTTGTTTTAAAGAGGACAAAAACATAAACCACTACATCCTAGGATGGTGAAAACATGGAAACGTGGGCATCCCCTCAATCTCCTTTATTATAGCACATTCTAATTAACACGTTCAACCAAATATACTAACTACTACTCCACATGAAGGTTTTCCATTTCATTTAAAAGCTTAGCTAACTGACATGCGTGGTCATCGGGATGCCTCTCCATGGCTAGTATTGACTCTAGTATCTTTATCTTTATAGTTAAAAGCTTACAGTTTGAGCACTCTGCATTTCCAAGACTTAGTGCAGCTCCAGAGGGTCCTGAAGAAGAACTTGCACGTGAAGAAGAAATTGAAGGTGTTGAAGGTCCTGAAAAAGAACTTGCGTTTCCAAAAGTGATCTCATCCTTCCATTTAAAATATCCACATCCATGATATTGTTGTGATGACTGTTATACGATAAAAAAATCATAAGAAATGTCATTTTAAAAAATAAAGTATATTTATATATTGCATAAATAAATAAAAAGTTCTTATTGTTTATCGTTGTACATTAGATGTTCAACGGATGAGTCGATATATTATCATTATACATTAGATGTTTAACGGATGAGTCGATATGTTCCCATTGTACATTATATGTTTAACGGATGAGTCGATATGTTATCATTGTACATTAGATGTTCAACGGATGAGTCGATGTGTTATCGTTGTACATTAGATGTTCAACGGATGAGTCGATGTGTTATCGTTGTACATTGGATGTTCAACGGATGATTCGATATGTTATCGTTGTACATTAGATGTTCAACGGATGAGTAGATGTGTTATCGTTGTACATTAGATGTTCAACGGATGAGTCGATGTTTTATCGTTGTACATTAGATGTTCAACGGATGAGTCGATGTGTTATCGTTGTACATTAGATGTTTAACGGATGAGTCGATATGTTATCGTTGTACATTAGATGTTTAACATATGAGTCGATATGTTATCATTGTACATTAGATGTTCAACAGATGAGTCGATGTGTTATCGTTGTACATTAGATGTTCAACGGATGAGTCGATGTGTTATCGTTGTACATTGGATGTTCAACGGATGATTCGATATGTTATCGTTGTACATTAGATGTTCAACGGATGAGTCGATGTGTTATCGTTGTACATTAGATGTTCAACGGATGAGTCGATGTGTTATCGTTGTACATTGGATGTTCAACATATGATTCGATGTGTTATCGTTTTACATTAGATGTTTAACGGATGAGTCGATATGTTATCGTTGTACATTAGATGTTCAACGGATGAGTCGATATGTTATCGTTATACATTAGATTTTTAACGGATGAGTCGATGTGTTATCGTTGTACATTAGATGTTTAACGGATGAGTCGATGTGTTATCGTTGTACATTAGATGTTTAACGGATGAGTCGATATGTTATCGTTGTACATTAGATGTTTAATGGATGAGTCGATATGTTATCGTTGTACATTAGATGTTCAACGGATGAGTCGAAAACTCTTGCCAAAAACTCCCGCCAAATACTCTAGCCAAAAAATCCCTCCAAATACTCCCTCTAAAAAACTATTTTTGACCATAAAAGCAGATATTATCCTCACAATCACCAACAGATCACACACACTCTTACCATCACAACCACATACATATCACACTGTTATTATGAAAATGGGGCCATATGAAGCTCTTGTGTGTGGTTGTAGAGCCGGAGATGTAGTTTTGCGAGAAATCGTATAAACCTGACTCGTGGTAAAAACTATACTATTGCATGTCACTATCAAAGGTGAACAAACACATGTTTTTTTTTGTAATATATTTTAGTAATTTGGTTAGTTGTTAAAAATTGATTTCTTTACTCTTTAACAGCCTCGGGAAAATTGCTTTGGATGTGGATTTGTTTTATGGGATGAGGAACGAGTCCGTCTAGTGACCAGTTCTTCTGGAGCTTCATCGACTCCAAGTTATTCTCCAGGACCTTCAACACCTCCAAGTTATTCTCCAAGATCTTCAACACCTCAAAGCTATTCTCCGGGATCTTCAAGAAATGCAGAGTGCTCAAACTGCAAGCACTTGATGGAAAAGATAACGTTAACTCAAAGGCAACAGTGGGAAATGTATAGGCATCCGGTTCAACACACGTTAATTCAGCTGCACTACTTCACGAAGTTTACAATGACTTGGGAATACTTGGATTTGGGAGTAGTTTCTCTTTTGGAATGTATTTCATATGCTTTAAGTGTATGTTTGTAAGTTCTCGTATAATTATCAGTCTAGTATGTTTAAGTGTTTGTTGTAACTCACGTATGGATTATCGGTCTAAAGGCCTCACTTGTGTTACTAAAAGTGGTATGTACTTAAATTTAATAAATGAATGTTTTTTTTTTGGTACTTGACGAATGTGCATCTTGAAAAAGTATACGTATAATCATGTCAACTATAGAAGGGTAGTGCATATTCCTGACTGAACCAATCGAGAAGACGAAGTGTTGTTTTATAAGTTATTATTTATCATTTTTATATATTAAATCATTTTTAAAAACAATTTTTAAACATTTTTAAATTTATATTTTTCTTTTATAAATTTAAATATTTTTTAATTAATTTTAATCACTTTATTAGTTTTTTTTTACTTTCAATTTACTTATCTAAACTTTATAATTAAATAAATAATCAATACTTGACAAATTATTATATAATTTATCCATGGCTTGTAAATTCTTGTTTTAAATATATTAACATATTTAAAACATCATCTTAATCACATGAAAAATAATTTCGTGTATGATATACATGTTTTCACTTTCTAAATTCCAATAATAAAACCTAGGTGATGATTAACAATATAAGAATTATATAAATCATAAAATGAAAAGATTAGGGTTTTTAGATGACCTTAATGAAGATAGGATGATGATGAACAAGATCAAACCCAACCAAGAAAACCATAATTAGAAAATTAGGTTTAGAAAACCCTAATTTCCTTGAAAACCCTAATTTGAAACCTTCTTTGTATAAACCCTTGTTTAACCCAAACCAAGCTTCCCAGACACCTTGTATATGTATAATAATAACCCTTGAACACTTGTACTAGCTTAGAAATCAAAAATACAAAGTATATGTGTGTGGGGAGAGTGAGCCGTGGGTATGTGTGTTCAAGAGAGAGTTTCTTGCTTTGGTTTCTTGTTAATGTGTTGTATGTGTGATACTAACACTTTATGGCTCCTATTTATAGCAAGCCCTAGCCTTAGAAACCACTTTACAAAACAATGGCATGGTTTTGATCTTGTCTTTTTGGTGTCCGGTTTAGGAAGCAAGAAAGAGGGGACAAAACCTTAGTTTATTAGTTTAGGACTAAGCTAGGATTTGTTTAATGTGTAGGGTAAAGAATTTGTTGCTTCCTTTTCCAACATAGAATGCTACTAGTCATTTCATGGAGCTTATGGTTTCTTCTTCCATTCTTGGTGTAACCGTGGGTTTGTGCACAAAGAATAGACAAAAGTGGTTCTTTGATCCATTGGTTAACAACTAGTATTGTTTATTCAAGTTAGTGGAGGTTTATATGATTTAATTTCAAGTGTATGTGTGTTATATGTGTAGAATTTGGCTAGGGGCTGAATTAAACAAATGTTTATGAAGTTTTTGGGTATTATGGTTATTAGTGGGTATTCGTTGAAGTGTAGGTGGGTTTATGGTTTGCCATGCATGTAAAAGTGTAGTTTTATTGCGTCACGTAAATGTTTTACGTAACCAATAAAAATAAAAAGTGTAAAGTTATCATTCTAATAACTTTATAACACTTACTTGACGTAAACATTTAATTGTTTGATGCCCGTTTACGTTAAACGCTCATTTTAAGTTTACGCGATTTAGCTCAACGGTGAAAAAATTAAAAGTAAACGCGCAAAAGCCTAAAAATAAATAATTGAATAATTGAAGTCGTAAATGGCCTGAAAAAGTGAAATGTTACAAATTGTAACTTTCTAAAATTTATAACTAAAGCGGCTGAAAATGTCATTATTCCAAAGTTATAACTATGAGGGGTTGTTTTGCCAAATTCTAAAGTTAAATGTTTAATATATATATACTTAAAGGACTAAACTTGTAAAAGATCATAAACCAAGGGTATATACTGTCATTTATGTATTCTTAAAAATATAAAATATAATATTTTTATACAAATTATAAAAATATATATAAATATTACAAAACTCGATTTTGTTAAAACCCGACACATGTATTGTTATTAATCACCGATCGACACTTTATAAATCAATTACGTTATATATTTAACGTAACTTTTCATCGATTAACTTTTAAAGAAACCTTAAAATCTTATCGTATCACGATACTAGGGAGTTTTGTCACACCCCACCAAGGCGAAATCGCAAGGCATGATCATTAGGCATCATCACAACACAAGGCGTCAAAATAGAGAAAACTAAAAATGACAAAGTCATAGACTCCGCATGCAAGCCTATGGTCCAGCTAACTCTTCTTCCTAACTCTTCACACGTTTTGCTCACCTAAAAATGATGCTTAAAATGTCAACATAATTATTGGTGAGAGTTACAGGTTTAATACTCATATATGACACCACGATAAATAAAAACAACATTTACGAACATATATGCATGGCTATTTTATCACAAAAATCAATTCACAAATAACTGGGGTGGATCATACCCCGTCGTCCCAATAATCCCTCTATTCTGTCTCTGCGCAAGACTAACCCACTTGACTGGCTAAGTCTACTCGGGTTACACACTAGGTTATTTCATCCTCACATACACATACTCTTCCACAATTCATAACTAGGTCAATGCCATCTTCACATACGCATGCTTTACCATAATTTATATCACATAGCAATCATATAGTTCGACACTTAAAAACACATACCACGATTAATAATTCAAAAATAGTTTTGCATCATTTCCATCCCAAAATATAAGTAAAAAGTGGGACTGTAAAACTCACTTTGATGCAAGCAATCCAAACTCTTCAATTAATCTTGTAAAGAATCTAAACAAACAATACACACATATGTTACCATCGATTAGGTCACACACCCAAGTCGATGTAACAATCACAACGATGGATACTCTATATCCTATCTTAATTAACTCTTCTATATACCCCTCAAGTTTCCTTACAATCTTTACTTCTTAACTTTCTGCTTTTTACTCAGTTTTTATAGTCACAAGGTGACTCTAAATAAAATACTTAAACACCTAATTGGTTCTTCTCCTTACATTTCATGGCTTCCCAATGAGTTGTGAGCTTCTACAATTTTTAAATAAAAATAATAATGAGTTTAACCATTTTATAAAAATTCAACATCACAAAGTGTCCAGAACGTGATCTGATTTGACCTTTAAAAAGTTTAGCTTGAGCAGACCCATTTAAACACTTAGGAAAATTCTACAAAAATTCCAGAAAATCATATACATCATGAAAATACTACAGTAGAAAGCCCATCAATTAAAAAGACGTTTTGATATTGTTTTTGACTTCATAAACACAACTCAGAATCTGCCTCTCAAACTCAGTTTTGACAACGAATCTTGTTTAATTTATTTAACTAACTTCCACTCGCTTTTAATTCATGAAACCTATGGGGTTGGAAAGTAGACTCTCTGTAGTTAATTTTAGGCTCAAGAAAATCATTAAAATCTATTCGTATGACCGAGTTATCACTCTCGCAAGATGACCCTTCAAAACTGCCAGCTTTTAAACTCCGAATTTACAAACCCTAAAACCCTAATTACGCATGCTTAACACCACTAATCATACAAAAACGATTTTTAAAGATCAAAACCTAAATTTTATAGATCCTATATAAACCCCAATCCATCCTTAATAATTGTTATGCAATTAAACTTAATTGAATTGAAAAATGTTTAAGAAATCGATACCTTAAAGCTTAGAAATCAAAACCCTAAATTTTTTTGGGGTTTCCCCTTTTCTTCTTGTGTTGATCGCCGACCAAAGAGAGAGAGAGGAGGAGAAAAGTGATTTTTGATTTGTATTTATAGGCTTGGTAAAAAGATTTAGATAATTACTTAATTAGAGTTATAATTGGACTAAAACTTTGTTTCTTTTTTTTTTCCTTTTCCCAAACCGGTCGAACAAACACCCCTTATATATATATTTTTTTTTTTTATTTTTTATTATTTACAAAAAAACCCTTTAACTTAGTAATTTTTATAAAAGTCTTTACTTGTTTTACTAAACCTTAAACTTTCTAACTAGTTTTCAAACTAAATTTCATTTCTAACTATTTCTAGAAATAGAAAGTACTCTAAAACCTATAAAATACTAAACTAATATATATAATATGAATTACATATACATAGTACGTACACAAAATACTACGAATACGACATTTGAAACTTCACAAAGCTTTCAAATGATTTCATTTCCATTAGTACCATTAGTACCATGATTCATCACTCATGTACTTCCATCCCACACATAATAAACACATAAAACACATAATGACACATACAAATTGAATTATATAGGCTTTAACTAACCTGCTAAAATTTCAGTTGTCACAGTATCCCCTCCTTTAGGAAATCTCATCCCGAGATTTAACCATTAGACTCAACAATAGCATTCTCAAACAAATAGGGATACTTAGCCTTCATATGATCCTCACGTTCCCAGGTAAACTTTGGTCCACGCTTGGAATTCCATCACACTTTCACAATAGGTATTTTACTATGCTTAAGAGTTTTAACTTCCCGGTCCATAATCTCTAAAGGCTCTTCTACAAAACATAAAGTCTTATCTACCTTAATATCATCCAATGGCACATGCAGATTTGCATCAGCTAAACACTTCTTTAGATTTGACACATGAAACGTGTCATGCACACTACTCAATTCCTCAGGTAATCTTAACCTATATGCCACAGAACTAATCCTCTTGAGGATTTCAAAAGGTCCTACAAATCTTGGGGCTAACTTTCCTTTCTTTCCAAACCGCGCTACACCTTTCCAAGGTGAGACTTTCAACATCACATGATCACCAACTTGAAACTCTATAGGTTTCCTTTTATTATCTGCGTAGCTCTTCTGACGATCTATAGCAGCTTTAAGCCTATCTTTAATTACAACCACTTTATCAGTTGTTTCTTGCACCAACTCTGGTCCAATTAATCTGCTATCTCCTATATCAGCCCACAATACAGGCGACCTACACTTCCTTCCATACAACGCCTCAAAAAGAGCACAACGAATGCTCGAATGATAGCTATTGCTATAGGAAAATTCAGCTAACGGCAAATGAATATTCCAACTTCTACCAAAATCAATCACACACGCTCTCTGCATATCCTCTAATATTTGTATTGTACGCTCGCTTTGTCTATCCATCTAAGGATGATAAGCCGTACTCATATCTAAACGCGTTCCCAAAGCTTTTTTGCATCGTTTGCCAAAACCTTGATGTAGAACGTCAATCTTTATCAGAAATAATCAATGTTGGTACACCATGTCATGCAACAATCTCATTGATGTACAACCTTGCTAACTTTTCCATACTATAATCCTCTCGTATTGCCAAGAAATGCGCCGATTTGGTCAACATATCAACTATGACCCAAATCGCATCATGACCACTACTTGACCTTGGCAACTTTGGTATAAAGTCCATAGCTATTTTCTCTTATTTCCACTCAGGTATCTCAGGTTGTTGCAATAAACCTGACGGTATTTGATGCTTAGCCTTCACCTTTGCGCATGTCAAACACTTGCTAACATAAATAGCAATCTCCTTCTTCATACCTGGCCACCAATACATGTCTCGAAGATCATAGTACATCTTGTCCGCTCCGAGATGCACAGACTACCTCATCTTACAAGCTTCGTCCATGATCTTGGTTCTTACACCACCCACTAATGGAACCCATATACGATCCAAATAGTATAGGCTTCTATCCTCTCTCTTTTCTATTTGTTGGTCCGTACCATTCAATCATTTAGCTATCACATTTTCATCCTTAAATGCTTCATCTTGAGCTGCCAATATTAGTCCTTTAACTCTATACTAAATTGTTACAACCATTACTCGCACTCGTCGAGGCGAGGCTTCACTCACTCCTTTTTACTTAAAGCATCAGCTACTACATTTGCTTTACCAAGATGGTACTTAATCTCATATTCATAATCACTAAACAGCTCTAACCATCTCCTTTGACACATATTCAACTCCTTCTGATCGAATATGTGTTGAAGGCTCTTATGATCTGTATAGATAACACTCTTTGTTCCATACAAATAATGCCTCCAAATCTTAAGCGTAAACACCATCACGCCTAACTCTAAGTCGTAAGTCGTGTAGTTCTTCTCGTGGATCTTCAATTGTCTTAATGCATAGGCGATTACCTTATCCCTTTGCATAAGAACACATCCCAATCCTTGGTTTGACGCATCACAATAAACCATAAAATCTTCTACCCCATCCGGTAATGACAATATTGGTGCATTACACAAATTGTCCTTCAATGTTTGAAAAGCTTCCTATTGCTTCTCACCCCATTCATACTTCTGATTCTTCTGAGTCAGCGAAGTAAGAGGTTTAACAATCTTGGAGAAGTTCTTAATAAAACATCTATAATATCCAGCCAATCCCAGAAATGATCTTACTTCAGATGGTGTCATAGGGGATTTCCAACTTTTCACCGCCTTAATCTTACTTGGGTCCACGTGAATACCATCGTGATTTACCACATGTCTAAGAAAATGTACCTCTTGCAACCAAAATTCGCACTTGGAGAACTTCGCATATAGCTTCTCCTTCCTTAGCAATTCCAACATCAATCTCAAATGATTTTCATGATCTTCCTTCGTCTTTGAGTATATCAAGATATCATCAATAAACACTATGACAAACTTATCCAGGTACGGTTTGCACACTCGGTTCATTAAATCCATGAAAACTACAGGTGCATTTGTCAATCCAAATGGCATAACCGTAAACTCAAAATGCCCATATCGTATTCTGAACGTGGACTTTGAGATATCATCATCATGCACTCTTAGCTGATGATAACCAGATCGAAGGTCTATCTTAGAGAAATAGCGTGCTCCTTGAAGTTGGTCAAACAAATCATCGATCCTAGGAACTGGATAACGATTCTTGATGGTTAACTTGTTCAGTTCACGATAGTCTATACACATATGGAACGATCCGTCCTTCTTCTTGACAAACAAAACTGGCCCTCCCCATGGTGAGTGACTTGTCCAAATAAATCCTTTGTCTTGCAACTCTTGAAGTTGCTCTGATAGTTCTTGCATCTCCGAAAGTGTCAGTCGATATGGCGACTTTGCTACGGGCGTCGCTCCAGGAATCAAATCTATACAAAACTCCACTTGTTGTTATGGCAGTAATCCTGATAGGTCATCCGGAAATATGTTATCGAAATCACGTACGATAGGAATATCGCTTAACGTTGGTTCATTCGCCTTTGTGCTTATTAACATCTTTGTCTTCCAGACATTACGTTCTCCTTGAACACATAGTACCTTACCTCCTTCTACAGGTATCCTAACTATCTTCTCGTGACACACGATCACAGCCTTTTAGTTTGACAACCAATCCATTCCTACTATCACATCAAAACTTCCTTGTCCTAATGGTATAAAGTCTATAAGGAATATAGAATCTCCTAGCTCTAGTCTATAGCCACGGAAAATTCTATCAACTTCTTTCTTCTTACCATTAGCTACTTCTATCACATATCCCGGGTTCGCAATACTAGGTTTCTCATTTAATAAGGGCGCAAATTTAGTGGATATAAAACTAAAATCAGCACCAGAATCAAAAAGCATAGTAGCGTAGAGATTGTTTAAGGAATACGTACCCGTCACTACATTAGGATCCTGAAGAGCATCAACAACATTCACATTGAAAGCCCTTCCCTTCACTCGGTTCTTATTGCCTCGGGTGTTCCTATTCCCTTCTAACGCTAGCTGATTTCTAGATTGATTTCGTCCTTGATTCCACCTAGGATAATTTAGACGTAAGTGAGCCAAACTCCCACACTCATAACAAGCTTTTTGCCCATCTCTTGGCCTAACTGCTCGTATCGGCTCTGCATGCCTAACCGATGATCTAAAATCTCTGGCTATGTGACCCGGCCTTTGGTAATTGTAGCACACTCAACATGGTCCTTTTTCAGCATGATAACCCTTACACCTAGCGCACTTTGGAAAATTTCCATTTTCTCTTGCAGGAGGAACTGCTGCTACAAACCCTCGTCCCCCTTTAGCTTTCTTTTCATCTTGTCTAACACTTTCTGACTTACTTTCCTCATCCCTTTCTTTCCTTTTCTCACCAGCCTTAGCTAAAGTACCACTACGGACCGCCTCATTAGTCAATATCCCAGTAGTAAGAATAGCAGCTTGAATAGTAGCAGGTTGAGTAGCTCGAAGCATTCCACAAATCTGAGATGGCAACCCATTAATGTACCTTGTGAGATGCTTCATCTCAGGAGTTACCAAATATGGAACCAACTTTGCCAACTTATGAAATCGGTCAGTGTATCCAGCATGATCAGCACCAATCATTGAATGATTCTAAAACTCGCTTTCTAACTTCTCAATCTCGTTGCTTGGACAAAACTCTGTTGTTAGCAATGCCTTGAAGTCATTCCATGCCATTGCATTAGCAGCATCTCAACCTCTTGCTTGGACTTGAGTATTCCACCAAGTCAAAGCTTTGCCAATGAATGAGCTCGCGGCATACTTCACCCTTTGATTAGCCAAACATCCACTATTATCTATCACGGATTCCATCTTTTCAATCCATCTAGTCAATGCCACTGCACCACCAGTTTTGTCAAAGTCTCGAGGTCTACACGCCACAAATCCTTTTTAGGTGCAACCATTGTTTCCTCTACCATTTCCATTACCATTGGCATTGTTGAGGTTGTTAGTCACTTGAGTCACGATGTTCGAGATGATGTTCTGAAGTTGTTGAGCAATAATTTTTGCGACATTAGGAGGGTTGTTAGGTTGACGTGTTTGAACCATGTTTCTTCTAAGATATAGGATTATATGTATTAGATGATATACTACAGATTTCATAACCCATGATATTACATTTCTCACAATACTATATACGTACAAGCATAACCTACCAATATGTGTCAACACCAATTACATGTAATCGTACTTGCAAGTCCATTTGTGTTGTGGCGCATGTATAATTATGTTGCACACAATAATTATAGATGCCCCCTTTTACGCGTATACTTGCTCCTATGAAAACACTTCTTGAAATCAACACATCATGCAACACATAACACATTTAATAAGGCACATAGCACACAAGATAAATCTTAAAACCACTCTCATTATTAATAATAATAATCGAAAAATAAATTTCCTAACTTGGTTCCAAAAGATTTAAAAAGAACAATACAACATTGCCTAAATCAATCGATTGCACGAGTAGTCGAGTCGAGGTCGAACTCAGCTCCCACCAATGTCTTCCATCGTCAAGCTCATGGGTTGATTACTAGTCATAGACTCAAGGTCTGAATCGTTAGCATCATCAATCAACGAACCATTCATATTACCTTCTTGTGGTGGTAATGGGTAAGGTGCAAACTTATTCCTTTGATCTTCCATTTGAAGTTTGTGAAGATCACGTATCCATATTTGTTGTAAGGAGGGGCACTTCAGCTCTTTTATCTTCATCCCGTGGAGGGTGTAGTATTCTTGGAACCTAGAAACATTTCCTTCCTTGTCAATCCTTCTTCTCAGAATCACTCCAATCGTTTGGTCACCTATTTTCTTCATAGTCATACTCTTTTCCACTCTACACGGATATAAGTCGATGGGTATACGGCACTTATGGTTTGTATGCCGTATCTTATAGCCATAAATCAGGTCAATATAATGCTTAATCCTAGTTGAACGCATGATTCCCCAACGAAACTTATGCTTTGAGGGAGACATAACTCTATAAATAAAGAAGAGTATAAGCTTCATCAGATACTTGGCGACAAAGAAAATAGTTTATATATAATATATATATATATATATATATATATATATATATATATATATATATATATATATTTATATATATATATGTATATATATATATATTCATAAAGTATATTATACATAAACGAATAGGCAATTGGAAACGAATAGGCAATTGGAACTTCATAAAATATATACATAAAATATATTATACATACGTACACACAAGCACATAGTTCCTAAATGCATCGATATGAAGGTTCCTAGTTATAGTCTAGGTCAATCCACCTAGTTCTCTATAACCTTGGCTCTGAATACCAATCTGTCACACCCTGCCAAGGCGGAATCGCAAGGCATGATCATTAGGCATCATCACAACACAAGGCATCAAAATAAAGAAAACTAAAAATGACATTCAATAAACTTCAAGATTCGAAGGTTGTTTTTTCTGTTACTGACAATGCTCAAACAAAAATCAAATATAATGCATGAAGAACAAAACATAACAAGTTCAATTGAAAACTAAAAACAGATAAGTCATAAACTCCGCATGCAAGCCTATGGTCCAACTAACTCTTCTTCCTAACTCTTCACACGTTTTGCTCACTTGAGAATGATGCTTAAAATGTCAACATAATTGTTGGTGAGAGTTACAGGCTTAAGACTCATATATGACATCGCGATAAATAAAAACAACATTTACGAACATATATGCATGGCTATTCTATCACAAAAATCAATTCACAAATAATTGAGGTGGATCGTACCCCACCATCCCAATAATCCCTCTCTTTTGTCTCTGCGCAAGACTAACCCACTTGACTAGCTAAGTCTACTCGGGTTACACAATTAGTTATGTCATCCTAACATTCACAAACCCTTCCACAATTCATAACTAGGTTCAATGCATCTTCACATATGCATGCCTTACCACAATTTATATCACATATCAATCATATAGTTCGACACTTAAAAACACATACCACGGTTCATAATTCAAAAACAGTTTTGCATCATTTCCATCCCAAAATATAAGTAAAAAGTAGGACTGCAAAACTCACCTTGATGCAAGCAATCCAAACTCTTCAATTAATCTTGTAAAGAATCTAAACAAACAATACACATATATGTTACCATCGATTAGGTCACACACCCAAGTCGATGTAACAATCACAACGATGGATACTCTATATCTTATCTTAATTAACTCTTCTATATACCCCTCAAGTTTCCTTACAATCTTTACTTCTTTACTTTCTGCTTTTTGCTCAGTTTTTATAGTCACAAGGTGACTCTAAATAAAATACTTAAACACCTAATTGGTTTTTCTCCTTACATTTCATGGCTTCCCAATGAGTTGTGAGCTTTTACGATTTTTAAATAAAAATAATAATGAGTTTAACCATTTTATAAAAATTCAACATCACAAAGTGTCCAGAACATGATCTGATTTGACCTTTAAAAATTTAACTTGAGCAGACCCATTTAAACACTTAGGAAAATTCTAAAAAAAATCCAAAAAATCGTATACATCATGAACATCCTACAGTAGCAAGCCCATCAATTAAAAATACAATTTGATATTGTTTTTGACTTTATAAACACAACTCAGAATCTGCCCCTCAAACTCAGTTTTGACAACGAATCTTGTTTAATTTATTTAACTAACTTCCACTCACTTTAATTCATGAAACCTATGGGGTTGGAAAGTAGACTCTTTGTAGTTAATGGGGTTGGAAAGTAGACTCTTTGTAGTTAATTTTAGGCTCAAGAAAATCATTAAAAGCTATTCGTATGACCGAGTTATGACTCTCGCAAGATGACCCTTCAAAACTGCCAGCTTTTAAACTCCGAATTTACAAACCCTAAAACCCTAATTACGCATGCTTAACACCACTAATCATACAAAAAAGATTTTTAAAGATCAAAACCTAAATTTTACAGATCCTATATAAACCATAATCCATCCTTAATGATTGTTACGCAATTAAAACTTAATTGAATTGAAAAAGGTTTAAGAAATCGATACCTTAAAGCTTAGAAACCCTAAAAAAATTTAGGGTTTCCCCTTTTCTTCTTGTGTTGGTCGTCGGCCAAAGAGAGAGAGAGGAGGAGAAAAGTGATTTTTAATTTGTATTTATAGGCTTGGTAAAAAGATTTAGATAATTACTTAATTAGAGTTATAATTAGACTAAAACTTTGTTTCCTTTTTTTTCTTTTTCCCAAACCGGTCGAACAAACACCTCTTTTATAGTTTTTTAATTTTTTATTATTTACACAAAAACCCTTTAACTTAGTAATTTTTATAAAAGCCTTTACTTGTTTTACTAAACCTTAAACTTTCTAACTAGTTTTCAAACTAAATTTCATTTCTAACTATTTCTAAAAATAGAAAGTACTCTAAAACCTATAAAATACTAAACTAATATATATACTATGAATTACATATACATAGTACGTACACAGAATACTACGAATACGACATTTGAAACTTCTCAAAGCTTTCAAATGATTTCATTTCCACTAGTACCATGATTCATCACTCATGTACTTCCATCTCACACATAAAACACATAATGACACACATAAACTGAGTTTTATAGGCTTTAACTAACCTGCTAAAATCTCAGTTGTCACAAGTTTCATGTGAGGGGTTCCATTTGGGTATTTGTTTTGACGAGTTTGCTGGGTTTACGATTAAAAGTGCCCTGGCTCCTCAAACAATACTGCAAGGCCTAATGAATTATGATAGCCCGAACATTGATACAATATTTCCATAATAAATCAAAGATATACGTTAAACTTTATGAAGTTTTGAAAGATAAACTATCACACTAAGACTTGACATATCACCCTAGGTTGCGTGACGAAGCCGTTACTTTCACTTGATATACTTTTGCCATCAATCAGATTTCCCTATACCGTTAAGGTAAGATTTCATAGCCTCGCTTTTTATAACAACTCAGAATTTTCATCAAATGCATAATCAATCTATTTTACTATGATCACAATTGTATAGAGAAATTTTTGCTTTATTACATTACTTGTATTGTCAATATCTCAGTATGTCATGTAACTTGCATAACTAAAGTAGACGAGCTCACGCAACCTATCTATGACAATCCCGTTTTCATATATGTAAAGCAAACATCATAACATGTCAAGTCAATATCATCATATTCTTTTTACAAGGTACATTATTCCTATAATGTACTATTCGCAACGTTATGTCTAAACGGGCTTTAAACTGTTATCATATACCTCTAAACCCTAATCCCGTAAAAGATTAACATCTAAAGTGAATGCACAAGCTACTAAAGCATATGAACAAGTAATATATCTCATATGAATATGCATTCTATCCAAAGAAAGGTACAAGTCCTTAAAGCTTAATGTATAAGTCATTAATGCATGATATTCGAAATAGCCATTTTACCTCTGTTTTCCTAAGTAATCTTGTACAATCTATCAAGTACAAGATGTAATCAAGTCATACATCATATTTTCAATCCATATTCATTCCCATTACAAGAAATCCAAGTCAGAAACCCTAACTCGAGCTAAATAGCAAACAGTGACCCGTTTATCAGTTATTATCCATAATAAATCTACACCAACACTCAAATAAGTTGTAATAACTTATTTTACAACCATGACAATCCTATTCTATCATTATTTCATAATCTCACTTTATTTACACAAAGATTGAATCCAAGAAACCCTAAATGAACCCTAATGATCATTTGACCCATTTATTCGTTTTAAACCCGTTCAATCTCAAATAAGCAATCAAGAACCTTTGTAAACTCATGCTATGAGTTTACAAACTATTATCCATCATTTCCTATCATTACTTTGGCAATATACTTAAAATAGAAAACTAGAAAACCCTAAAAGTCCATTACATGCCCTAATTCCAACCCACGACCTATTCTATCCATTTCGACCCATTAACTTAAACCACCACTCAATTATCATTTTTAATCCTTTATACACTGTCTAGGATCAATAATCTATCAATCTTGATCCTTTATCCACAAATTATAAACAAAGAAAGTCAAGAAAACCCTAAACCGTACCAAGTGAAACCCACGACCTCAATTCTTCATTTCTAACTCGTTTTAACCCAAACCACCTATCAAACTTTGATTATAAACCTTAATATGAGCCTTGAGGTTAGTAACCTATCACTCTTAATCATTTACATATGAATTTCAAGCTTGAAACCATAAAACAAACCCTAAATAGAACCAAACTGACCCGCGGCTTGTTTTCACCAATTTAACCCATTTTTAAACTCGAAACATAAACAAATACTGATGATAACACTTCATACATGTCCTATGATCATTAATATACCATAATTAACCATGCTTACATGAATTATACACTTGAAAACACAGAAAACCCTATTCGAACTCCAATCAGACCCGAACCCATTCTTTGCCTTATTTGACCCATTTAAAACCATACCATGTGCAAAATACCACCAAGGATTTCTTCTAGAAGACCTATAGCAGCTTACCCAGCTGCTTAGGACATCTCTTGGCCAAGAAAGAGGCCACATGAGCCTCCTTTAGCTCATATCAGCCGTGGAAGCAAGGAAGCAAGGCCAACACATTCAAGCTACTCCTAGACCTCCCACACTTGCTTTTATAGCTTATACACATCACATATTAGCCCTCCTATGTGTCAAGAACAGAAGCTAAGGGTTCCTTAACCTCCTCATCCTCAAAATAGTATAAATAGGGCCTTTGGGTGTTCATTCATACTCGCACCACATCTCTTCTCTCTCAAACCCAATTGGCAGCAATCCTTTGCTCCCTTATGATCCTAGGATCATTAAAGAAGTTCAAGAAGTGAAGCCCTGAAGATTTGAAGCCCCAGGAACAAGATACAAGGCGTACGAGTGGAAATACTACCCGAAATGACCCATTTCCACCATTTTTGATCCTTGAAGCTCAAACCCAGGTTTTGAATGTTCTACTTCTGCTACTACACCCTTATAATGTTCATATGATCCTAAATATACTCTTGTTAAAGTTTCATAACTCAATTCATGCTCATTTTCCATTTTGATCCAAAACCGTACACCCGAAACCCTAATTTGACCCGTTTTGCTTCCTAGCTTAACGAATCGTTATTTTAAACTTGTGTTGCATTAAAACTTCATATTTTAGTTTATTATAACTTATAAATGTCTATTAAAATGTTAAACTAAGCTTGCATGGCAATTTGGACATGTTTTGTAATTATAATCCATGCAAGGGGTATATATCGTAACTTTCAGAAACTTATAACTAAAAGGACTAAAAGTGTCATTTTATCAAAGTTATAACTATAGGGGTCTATTATGTCACTTTTCAAATTCCAAGGTTTAAATCCATGCAGGGGGTATATATCGTAACTTTCTAAAACTTATAACTAAAGGGGCTGAATATGTCATTTTATCAAAGTTATAACTATAGGGGTCTATTATGTCACTTTTCAAAGTTCCAGGTTTTACTTGGTTATATCTTTTATAATAGTTTGCGGGACAAAAGTCATAAATGTGCAACTCCAAGGGCCTATTGCAATTTCACCAAACCAGGGTCTAAAATGTAACATTTTGAAAAAGTATAAAATCATGTTTAAAACCTTACAAGACATAACTTTAATTAACGCTTCTCGTGCTTAACATTTCCAGATATTGAATAAAACGCTTAAAACCGATCATCCGGAAGCTATATTGTACCACAATACTAGGGAGCTTCATATTAAGAGGTTTCATCTTGGTATTACGTTCTGACTGAGTTGTTGGGTTTACGATTTAAAGTGCCCTAGCTCCTCAAACGTTTACTGAATGACTTCTGAATTATGATGGCCCGAACGGTGATACAATAATTCCAAACTCTTCAATCAAACTCATAACTCTTAAAACTAAAGTTCTAGAGTACAATCTTCCTAAGACTCAACATATTTACTCAGGTTGCGTGACGTGGCTGTTTATTATCATTTTGCTATATCAACCTTCCCTGGTTAAGATTGTGATAAGGTCGTCAGCTTTCATTTTGGCATATTTATTACATCTACATATCAGGTGAAGTTCATAACCTCGCCTTTACTTATTTACATGTTTTATAAACCCGCGAGGGGGATACATGCTTGTTACAAACTCTTTTACATACTCATTTATCTTATAACAATGTGATTACTTTTCAAAGACTTAATGAATTCATAATCTCACATATCTTATAAACCCGTGACACCTACTATAAAATCATGAATGCAAGTGTTATGCTAAACTATATGCTATCCTGATATATTATTGCCTAGGTACATGGAAATATCTATTTGGGTAGTATCTCCCAATATCTCTTTAGTATCTCTTTGGGTAATATCTCCCAGTATCTCTTTGGGTAATATCTCCCAATATCTCTTTGGGTAATATCTCCCAATGTCTCTTTGGGTAGTATCTCCCAATATCTCTTTATCTCTTTATGTGATTCATGAGTTTAGGGTGATAATACTGTTCACTATGACAATAATGTTCTTCATAACAATTATTCCTGCAATACCAACATTTCCAATTATGATAACTTGTATTTAACTATTACATTTCAAACTTATGAATTTCACTCAACCTTTGTGTTGACCCTTTTTAGCATGTTTATCTTAGGTAATTGAGCAAGTTGCGGTACGGAGTGACATGGACTCGAAGGTGGCTGAACTGTTATCATTCAAACATGATGTTTTAGATTTTGAGACCTGCATTTTGTAAAAACTCTGAATATAATGAATGATAACTAAATTTTTCCAACAACGTCTCTTTTAAAGTTGTTTTCTATGATTATGATTGTTGTATCCATGAAGTAATACCCCAGATTATCTTCCGCTGCTATATTGTAAAAATAGGGGTGTTACATTATAATATAGATCTATTCGGGATTCACAATCCCCGTTCGGGTGATTAGCTATCACTGGGCAAACGAACGTTATAACATGTCGGATTACGATTGGTTGGGTCTACAAGGCCAACCATACATATACATGAATACTTGCGCGTTGTCTTGAATAAAGTGGCAATACATACTTTGAACAAAGGTGGTTCAACTATACATACGTTTTGGTGACTATTTGGGGATTTAAATGGTCATGCATGCTTTACAACTATTTGATTTTTAAAAATCATACATACATTTTGGAAGGACATTTAAGGATTTAAACGGTCATACCTACTTTACGGAACTTTGGTTCAACATTTATACTTTCAAAACCTATAAACTCACCAACTTTAATGTTGACACTTTTAAGCATATTTTTCTCAGGTGAATTAGATGCTTGGATTATTTGATGTGCATTGGAGTCTAAACTGATAAGATTTCATTCATGGATTTCTACATACATACAAGTGATCAAATCTCGTTGTGTTAATTTCAAGCTTTTCATTGTGATGCAATTATGGGACAAACATTATATCAATTTCAAGGAAATCAACGAGATTACTTTTCAAATGACACATTTAGATTTTGTTCTCTTGTATCTAGCGCTGTGTGTTATGAAGTAACGCCCCTGGACATATTTCTGCTGCGACATATATTTTTGGGGGTGTCACACGAAGAACATAAAGTATATGGAGCTTTGATCCCTAAAGAGATGCTTAATGAAGACATTCTGAATTCTACCGCCTACAGATTGGTATCAGAGCACTGGTTATAGAGAACTAGGTTGCATATTTTACCCTAGACTATAACCGTTTTCACAAACATTGTATCACAGGAAATATTTTTAAAGTGCATATACACTACTTGCTTACTTGCTTACATTACTTGTTACCTTAAGTGCTTATGTGGCATACATATATATATAATATATTCTTGCATTCCTTTTTGAGTATATCGTACATTTATTTATATAAGAGTTATTTATATAAATACCAGAACAATTCTTAAGACATTGTGAGTTGCACAATGGTCTCATTTACGCCTTAGACATTGTGAGTTACACAATGGTCTCATTTTACTTCTTAGACATTGTGAGTTGCACAATGGTCTCACTTCGTTCTCAGACATTGTAAGTTAAACAATGGTCTCGCTTCGTTCTCAGACATTGTAAGTTAAAACAATGGTCTTTAAGAATATTATTTTTCTTTACAGTTTTATACAATATCGTATTACACGGAGGCCGTCATAATTTTGTTTACATGGAATTATGTATGAATCTAAGTATTACAAGTCTTGTATGGGCGGGACTTGTAATATGAGGCTAAAATGAGGCTAAAAACAAAGCAAGAAAGACTTTCACATCTCTCATGCAAGTGGCTCAGGTGATGGAACTGATTTTGAATCAAGGGTTCCTGATGAGCAACAACGTAAGATCTTTGGTACAGATAAAGGAACTGGTACTAAATTAGAGGTTCCCGATGTACCCAAATATGATTCTGAAAGTGAGAAAGAGTCTTGGGGTGATAGTGGAGAAGAAGATGATGATGATGAAGATGATACTGAAGATGAAAGTGATAATGATAGTAATGATGATGATGGTAATAATGATGACAATGATGATGATAGTGATCACGAAAGGACTGAGTCGAACAGAGATGAGTATCCTAATCTTAATCAGTCTAATGAAGAACACGAAGAAGAAAAAGAATATGTTGATGAAAGAGTTCATACTCCTGAGAACTATGAACTCACTGATGAAGAAGATAATGCTGATAATGCAAAAGAGGAGAATGAAGAAGAGAAAGATGATGCTGAGGAATTGTATAAAGATGTAAATGTGAACTTAAGGAAATAAGATGTTGAAATGACTGATGCTGATCAGGGTAGAGCAGATCACCACAATATCTCTCAAGAGTCAGGGTTTGAGCAGGTAGAGGAAGATGCTCATGTGACACTTACAGTTGTCCATGACACACAGAAGACTGAAGGTCCAATGCAAAGTTCTTCTGTCTCATCCAACTTTATAGATAAGCTCCTAAACATTGAGAACACTTCTCCGGCTGACAATGAGATTGCTTCCTTGATGGACACCACCGTTCGTCATAAAAAACCAAGCAGTCAGACATCTTCTCTTTTTACCGTACCAATCACTGTAACCCCTGAAAGCACGTCTGCCTTTACCATAACTATTCCTCCACCACCTCCTTCCTTCAATCCTCTTCCGCAACAAGCAACACCAACTCCTACACCAACAGCTTCAAAAGTAACAACCTTATTTCCTGCACTTCCAGACTTCTCATCCGTATTCAGATTTAACAAAAGAGTCACCAACTTGGAAAAAGATCTGTCAGAAATGAAGCAAGTTGACCAATATGCTCAAGCCATCTCCTTAATTTCTGCTATTGTAGATCGCTACATTGGCAACAAACAAGGAGAAGCCATTCAACAAGCCATTAAGTCACATACTTCACAATGTAGAGAAGAAGCTCTTGCTGAGAAAAGGGAGTATATAGATCTCTTTGACACGTCAGTGAGAACTATTATCAAAGAAGAAGTTCAAACTCAAATTCCTCAAATTCTTCATTAAGCAGTCTCATAATTTGCAACTCATGTAATTGAGCAAAATGTCACAGAACCACTAAAAGCTGTTGTCTTAGCAAAGTCTTCATCTCAACCAAAGTTTACTTATAAGGCGGTTGCATCACTCTCTGAGTTTGAACTTACAAAGATTCTTATGCACAAGATAGAGGAACACAAATCATATCTTAGAGTTGATTATAAAAGGGAGCTTTATGATGCACTAGTCAAATCTTATAACACTGACAAAGATCTCTTTGAAACATATGGTGAAGTATTCACGTTGAAAAGGAGTCAAGACGACAAAGATAAAGATCAAGACCCCTTCGCTGGATCAGACTGAGGTAGGGATGGCAACGGGTCAGGTTCGGGGCGGGTTTTAGTGTACCCGCACCCGCACCCGCACCCGTTTATAATATCCACATCCGTACCCGCCCCATTACCCGTTGGGTACCCGGTTAATATTATCCATCGGTTTTTTGGGTTTCCCCGCGGGTATCGGGTATTCCCAATTGAATACTTTTATAGAAAAATGACGGGTATCAAGATTAAGTCACACTAAAATTCATCAAAAAATAAAGCAAAACACCCTTATATATTCAAATTTTTTAAAAGTTAAAGAAAACAAATACCGTATTAGACGATTTAGCGCTTTCGAATAATTTATGTAACATTCAAATGTGTTAAATAATAGAAATAGTTATATAAAAAATACAATGGAAGAAATTATATGTAATAATATATATACTTTAATTAATTATAATAACAATAAAGCGGGTACGAATTTGGGTAAACGGATACGGGTACGGGTAATCGGGGCGGGTATTATCAAAACCCGTCACCGAACCCGTACCCGGCTAAATTCTTTTATTAATACCCGTACCCGCATCCAAACCCGCCAACCCGACCCAACCGGTTCGGGTTTCGGTTTTCCCCATCGATTTCGGGTGCTTTTGCCATCCCTAGACTGAGGGACAAAAAGAAGGAAGTCGAGTAAAAATGCTGAATCATCTAGGGATCTAAAGTCCAATGAGTCTAAGTCAACAAGCTCTTCTAAAGGCATCTCCCACTCTCAACATAAGTCATCTGGCAAGTCTGCCCATACAAAGGAGCCAAGTCATACAGTTGATGACTCGGGAGTGCAACAAAATTAAGAGTTTGACACAAGTAACAATGATGAACAACCCGATAACGAGGCTGCTTCCAAGATTGACTAGTATAAGAAACCTGAGCAACCTCCAACTCCTAATTCTGATTGGGATAAGAGACAACATGTTGATTTCTGACCACCTCAAACCTGGATTAGTAACATTGCTCGTGCTGAAAAACCTCCTATTTCATTCGATGAGCTCACGGATACTCCAATCGACTTCTCTAAATTTGTCATGAATCGCTTAACATTACAAATCTGACACAAGAACTTTTGGTTGGACCGACATCCAACCTACTTAAAGGCACCTGCAAGAGTCGTACGGAACTAGAGTATCATTTTAAAGAATGTTTCAAAGCTTTATTTGAACGACTAGACTGGCATAACCCTGAAGGCAAGCAGTATCCGTTGGATCTCCGTAAGCCTCTCCTGTTGATTCCAGATCATGGAGGTCGTCAAGTTATCCCTCAGGATTACTTTATCAACAACGACCTGGAATATTTGAAAGGTGGAAGTTTAAGCAGACAATACTCAACTTTTGTAACAAAGATAAAGGCTGCCACTTATGAGGTCAAATGGATTGAAGACATGGTTCCTAATCTATGGAGTCCCGTAAAGGTGGTATATGATAAACATGCCTATTAGGGTACTTCACACTGGGGTCCCAAACGTCAACGATTCTACGGGTATGCTAGCAACAGGACTTCGACGAAGGATGTCTACTTTAGAAAATGAATCATTGCAGTTACCAGCCTTAAGATTATGAAGTGGTATGACTACGGTCACTTAGACGAGATTGAAGTTCGTAGAGAGGATAAGGAGCTATACAAGTTTAAAGAAGGTGATTTCTCACGACTTCGCCTACAAGACATCGAGGACATGTTACTCCTACTTGTTTAACAGAAGCTGACCAATCTCATGATAGACGAATGTTATGACTTGAATGTGGCATTACGTATGTTCACCAGACGTATTGTCATTCAAAGGCGGGTGGAAGATCTTCAATTAGGTGTCAAAAGTTACCAAAAGAAGCTCAACCTCACCAAACCAGACACATCCAGGCTGGATCTCAGGAATAGAACCGCATACACTGTATATTCAGACCCTCAAGGAGTGATATACGAAGACCAAAACAACAGAAACAGATTGATACGCACTAATGAACTCCATAAATTCAGTGATGGCACGCTCAATTCTGTTCGGACTGCTCTTCATGATATTACTTCAAGAATAAGGATAGAATACCTGCCAAAGAGGAAATGGAGTGGATTAGACAAGCGAAGGGCTCGTGTTATGATCCATGATATCGATAAACAGCTCTTTCAAAGAAGGTTAATGAGGAATCTGAAGAAGTTCGTTGGTGAAAGAGAATACAAAGAAGACCTCAGACTGCTTGAACGGACAATATGACTTCGTCATATCTTGTCTTACTACATTTCAGGTCATTCTTTCGTAATTATCAATCTTGTGAATATGTGAATAAATAGTGTAGACTAATATTAGGCAAATATTATGTTTGAGTACGAATTTTCAAGAATTTTTTAGTAAATTCAATTTTTTTTTAAATTAGCATACTCAAACACCATATTATACCCTCAGAAATTAAGAGGGAGCATTAAAATGTTCTTAATATGGATTGTTAATAATTGAAACATTTTTCTCCCTGAAAGCATTTATTTTTAAATCAATTAATATCCAAAATAATTAAAGATTTAACATTTTTGATAAGGGGAGAAAATGTGATTAAAATATATGACTAATGATGTGATTCTATGGACTCAAGTGCAAGCTTCAACCTTCATGTGCTAAATATTTTTGAATATCGATGCACATGTTGAGGAGGAGCATTTTATGAAAAGTAAAACCATCGAGGTACTAAATGTTTTGATTTATATCAATGTACCTTGATCGATGTTTTTCAAATGGTTTTAACGCTGAGAACAATACCAAAGACCGACCATGTCTGTAATTACTTGGAGTTATAAGGTGGTTAAGATTAGGTATTCGTTCCCAAGATCCAACCAGATCCGGAGGGATGTGCCTAAGGACAATCCACTAGATAGTGTAGAAGTCCTTAGGCATGATATAAAAAGGAGTAAAAGTGAGAATAAAGGAATAGTGCCGATTGAGATGGAGCTAGTACTGGAACAAACCCAACAAGGTATTAGTCATAAAGTCTCGGTAAGCACTAAAGAGGTTGAAGAATTAAAAAGAAAAGTTAAGATAAAGGGTGAAAAGAAAGAAGCCCTCCTTACACTTAGGCAGAAACTGGGTCAATACATAAACTGTCAGAAACACTAAGTTGTTGTCTGGTATTGAAGACAGTCGCCATGGATCCAGTGACGCAGTACACAACCCTTCCCAGCCACTCAAGGTCTCTCAAAAGACTCTTGTTTCATTTCTCACAGATATTACACTCATTTCTATCGACTTTCTCACTCTGAGTTAGTTGGTATTAAAAACGTGGCAGCCTGCTCCAGCCTCTGATTACTAAAACTAAATGTGCACTATTGAGTCTAGAGCCAAAAGAGATAATCCATAAATCTTATTAGAACACTTATACAAAATATGCTTGCTAATTCACACAATGTGAAAACAAGAAATATATCAAGAGTCCTACGCATTATCCTTGTGATTTTGCCAGAACATCAGAGTGATACCTAAAAAGTACTCACAATGACAATGGAAATCCTTCCAGAGCCAACATCAAACAAGCTTTGCGGTAGGTGACTTGTGAGATCCTATATGGATCAAACTTGTGACACTGGATATCGATTTGGTCCAGCTTATGAATTGACGGATGAATTTTAAAAAAGATAAAAATGTTGGTGTGTCACAAAAACCATCGTTATCTTGACACACCGACTGATTTTACTAAATCAATTTTCAATCTTATGTCCATGGGAAGCCTCACAATGGTATCTAGACATAGGAAAGTTAAACGCGAATTGACGTCTTAATCGGGAAGATAGTAACTTACTGGTTCACTCTTACCATGTTGTCTGCTTTAAGACGCTCCGGTAATGAGAACGGCTAGTACAACTATGAAACCTGTCAAGGAGATTCTTTGGAATTCTACCTGATCACAGGCAATATTTATACTGATTAACGGGGAACCGTGGTTATTACAACCGTATTCGACAAAGTGACAAAGCCACTGATGTGTGCTTAAACACACATCATTTATACCTTAGAAAACACTAATAAACAAACTAATAACACTAAAATATGCTTAATTATATAGCAAATATGTTTGTTTTGTGTTGTTATGTCTTGCAGGTACAAAGGATTAAAAATGAAGCAAAAACGAAGAATTTTGGTTAAGATTTGGAGACGTTTACGCATTTTTTTTGAGATCAAGATGGAGTCGTTAATATTTTCTAAGCATGCCATTGGAAGGAGCACGAGATTTCGAGTCTGACGGTGCCTTCATCTCTTATTGGGTCGGCCCGACACCATTTACATGGGTCGGACCGACCCATATTAATTAAAGACTCATGATACACATTGCAGCAGCCCAAAGCAACCCAACCTACTGTCCCAACAGTAACAGATTCGGCCCAGCTACAGATTTACAAAAGATAAGCCTTATAGCTACTTAGCAAAGACTCAAGCCCAGCTAAGGATTATGTAGGCCCAGTATGTTATTGCTTCACTCGGCCTATGATAACACAAGCCCAATCTACTTGCTGAGATCTAAACAATGTATAAAAACAGCATAGGGGAGCAATCACTATTCTCGATCTCTAGTTTTTATCATAATTTTCTTTATGTAGATAGATTCGGTAGTACCATATAGTTAGAAATTTAGATAGTTTAGATTAATTTCTCTTATTCCATTTAAATTCTGATGTAATCGAATTTCCAGTTTTGATTCTCGTTTTGATTTGTATCGAGTTATTTCCTGGTTCTTTAATGTTCCTTGTTGAATCAAGGTTTCGAAGATCGATTTCAGATTTGTTGGTTTAAGATTCAAGTAGTGAAGTGGTATTCCAGGTTTAGTTTGGATTAATGAATGATGATGCTTTTTAGCTTATTGTTACGTAGCTTATTTCCTGTCTTCTTTTCTTTTGTGCTTTAGCTTATAGCTTATTTTGGGATGAAAAACTTTCGAATAAGCCATTCAGTTGCTTCTTTTGAAAGCATCTTTCTCCCATCTTATTTCGGATAAGCTTTTATAGCTTATCGATTAGTTTTTCTCTGAAATAGTTTAGTTTTTATAACTGATTAAGCTGTTAATGCTTATTTCGGATCTTATTTTCTGGTAGCTTAATTTTTCTGAATAAGATTCGGTTATAGCTTATTCAGTTCTAAATCTTTTTAGATTAATAGGTTATTTTGTTTCTTCTTTCCATCTAGTAGCTTATTTTGATGGTACCAGGTAGTTTGGATTCAGTTTGTTTAAGTCGGTGTTGAGCTTATTTTGGTAGTTTAAATGGTAGATTAGATTTAGTCCATTTCGGTAAATCGGTTGGCTTGATTTCATCCTTGGGTTGCAGTTTATTGTTTCGTTTTAACTTTTCTATGTTTGAGAGGTGAATTTGTTCAACCTTATGAGGCGTGGAGCTTTGAGTCTTATAAGCAAGATTTTACCTTAAGTTTAAGCTTGTATAGCTTTTAAAAGATTAATTAGTAAAATACGTTTACAACTTTTATTAACTAGTTAGTTAATAAAACTAAAAAGAAATAAAGTTATGTATTATTTTAGTTTATAAGATTGGGTGGTTTATATCATCTCCATTGTTTCGATCGGGTTCTATTTTTCTTCCTTTCTCTTTATTTAGTAGTGTTAGCTTAATTAGATTATTATGTTTGTTATTACTGTTAATGTTAGATTAGTTGCTATGTTTAGCGAGTAGGCTCTTATATGCCTGTTAAGTAAGTTGTGATTAGTGAATTAAGTGTAATTACAAAGAGACTTGTTGATTAATATTTTCGGATTATTAATTTCTTATTTGGATTATTCCGAAGGGAAAAGCCAGAGAAATATTCAAACATCAAAATCCTAGTAATTAATACTTATACAAGATATTGTTTTCAAAATACACCAACTTGTGAGAAAAATAATTTTTAATGGTATTATTCGTCATTCATAGTAAAGTAATTTGTATCAAAATAAAGAATTGTTTTCAGTAACAACCAACGTTGTGAGAAAATAGTTTTTATTAAACGGTACAAATTCTTTATTAACTCTTTTCTTCACACTTAACGATCTTTTCGCCTCACTTGACAGGCATATCCGTTTTAGTTATATCTTAGTTTTATTTTAGCTTATTATTATAATTAGTTTAATTCAAAACCAAAAACCAAAAGATAATCAACCATCAAACGAAAAAACATCGACGTAAATCTCAATTCAATTCTCGCCGTAGATACGACATCCGGAAGATTAGATTTTTACTTGTTCTCAAGTGATTTTTTTACATCTAACGAAAAATACTTAATATAATATTACGACACGCGTTTGACGTTTATCAAAATGGCGCCGCTTCCGGGGAGATTTGTACGATTTTTACATTGTGTTTCGAGTTAGTACCTTGAAGATCCTTTCTTTTTTAAAGTTTATTTTCGTATTTATAAAAATTATAAAAATCCAAATATATTTTCCATTTCGACTTTATTTTTATTATTTTTTATTATCTATATAAAATTCAAAAATATTTTACATTTCTACTTTATTTTTATTTTTATTATATATATACATATAAAAAGTTTCAAAAATATTCTCCTTTATCCTCTTATTTTATTTAATTATTATCTTCTTTACCCTATTATCCGTTTAATTCTTTATCTGCTATGTCTGACTGGGATGCTTTAAATGAGCAAGTGGCAAAACTTTCTCGAGCTTTGAAACAATTTAAAAGACAAATATTATCTTGCCAATACAATTGCTCATGTTGTAGGGGTCCCCAAAATGGTGGAAATTATCCCCGATGTAGAATTGTAAGGACGGGAAACGGGTTTGTCTATGACCAAAACCTTTATTCCTATAATGAAACACCTAATTTCTTTAACTAACCCCGCAATACCAGATTGAGACATACTCGTGTGAGTATTGTGGAGGAAGCCCTCACCCGGGCTTTGATTGTCAAACAGGGAACACACCCATCTTTGATCAGGGTCCCTGTTACAATCAAGATTTTGGTTATGACCAATCTCTATTTTATTCACATAGTCTTCCACAACAGTTCGACTGTTGTGAGATCTATGGAGGTCCACATTATAGTTATGATTGCCAATCAGGGAACGTACCCGTCTATGATCAGGGTCCTTGTTACAATCAAAATTTTAGTGATGACCAGCCTTCATTTTATTCTCCAGATCAGAAATTATATTTTGACTGTTGTGAGGTCTGTGGAGGTCCCCATTATACCTTTGATTGTCAAACCAGGAACCAACTTGTCTATGAGCCTTCTCCTGGTAACAAGTATGACTTTCCTTGTTTTGACCAACCTCTACAGTACCATATAGATCAGGATTTGGATTTTGAGAGTGATTTTATGCGTTCATACAGGGATACTAACCGTATTTTGGAGGAACTTCTTAGAACTCTAAAGACCAATTCCCTTGTAGGAGAACCTGAGGGGAGTATTGATTTCATAGAGGTGCCTTTTGATGATGAGCAAATTCTAAGACAACATAATACCGCTCACGTGACACCTCTACTACTTGCATACACACCAACCCCACCTGTTTTAGCTACCATGGAGCCTTTAGACACCTTCTTAATGGGGGATGAGGTTGTTAGCACTATTCCCGAAAGGGAAAATGATGAATTCATAAAGTCTAGTGTTGATGAGCTTATCCCAATCCTAAAGGAGTCTGATTTGACATTGGATAGTACTGATTTAGAGTGTAGTATGCCTATTGATCCACCGTTACCTTGTACTGATGTTTTGGGAGATGCTATAATAGATATTGACTTGCTTTAAGGAGAGCATTTAGACACCCTCTCAAAGGGAGATAGAGAAATTGACTTTAATCCTATTAGGGACATAGAAGAACTAGAACGTTTACTAGCCGATGACCTTGTCCCAGTCCCAAAGGTGTTTGATGTACCCTTAGGTCATTCTGATTCGATATCTAGATCATTTGATGTGACTTTCTCAAACTCTCTCTTCGACTTTAAAGATGATTTTAACTTGTGTTATGATAATCCCCTTTTTGATGAGGAGTTTGAGGACATTAGTAGTTGGACCCCCTTGAGTCGACTCCAGTTATGGATGAGTCTACTCTGATAGTCACACCATCCCCCGCTTCCAAGCAAATTAGCTTAAGGTAGGTGGAAAGATTTGATCATTTTTTCTCCTTAACTTAGTCTGGTGGGAAGAGGGGGTGATGGATACCCCTTCCTTTGGTTTTCATCATATGACATCACCCCGTCCTGCTGCATACTCACCTAAGGAGGTGATGTATCGCTATTACCATCCTCACCTCCCATCGGGTGATGGATTTGACCATGGACCTAAAATGAAATAACCCTTGAGTCAAGCTAGAGACTCGGACAAAAACAAGCGCTTCTCGGGAGGCAACCCGTGGTTTTCATTATAGTAGTAGTAGTAGTATATTAGCATAGTAGTAGTTTTATAATAAGTGTGGGGGGTGCTTCTCTCTTTGTTGTGCTTTGTGGGTATCTGTTTTTGCTTGCAGGATTCTCTATGATCGTGAAGACCTCCGTGCTTGTTTTCAATCCTCCAATCACTCGGTCTCGGATCAGTTTTGTGTTTATATCTTGGGAAATCCTCAATCCTGATCTTATGTATATATTGTCTCCCCTTTCAGACTTGGAATTTTAAACATTTGTCTTTTTCGTTCTTAAGTGTGGGGGTGGCACCCGACATTTTTGAACATTGAGGCCAATGTTAAGTTCTAAGTGTGGGGGGATTTCTATCAAAATTGATTATACTTGTGCCTGTCTGTGTCCCACGCAACCCCATTTTAACCAATATATTTCTTTATTTTATGTATAAAAAATTAATAATCTCTCTTAGTTATAATTAAGATATATGAATACGTAGGCCCGTAGAACTAGGGATATTTTGACTTGCAGAGTGTTGCACTCTAGCTTTTCCTTTAGCTTTCGACACTAAGCGTTTGCAAGACTTTAAAATTTTGCAAAGAACAAAAAATGATAGAGTTGAATATAAGTTAGATGCTAAGCGCGGAGTAGTTGGATATCTTTAAAGCTCACAGAGGTTAATTATGGCTTTTTGCTCCCATCAGCTTAAAAACTATATAAATATTAATTTTCAATAAATAAAGTTGATTTGGTTTTTGCGATTCTTAGTTTTGATCCCTTCTTAGAGATTCTTTCTGATGAAAGTAAGGTACACATCGAGGTTTTGTCAGTGTTGTGGGGAAATAGGCTACCGATTCCTGATGGCTCGCTCCCGTTGTCTAGGTAGTTAAAAGACCATAGGACTTGAAATTTGGCAGTAATAATAATAATAATAATGTAATAAACTAAAGCCGAAATAAGACCACTATTTCTTGTCGGTTCGCTCCCGATGTTGCAGTCATTTAAATGGTGGAAGTAATAATAATAATAATAATCCGAGACTGATAAAAGTTTGTTATTTCCTATCGGTTCGCTCCCGATGTCTCAGCCTTTAAAAAGGTTGAGAAAATTACCGAGGTCGAAATAAGACTAATGTTTTTGGTCGGTTCGCTCTCGATGTTGCAGTTGTTTAATAGACTGAGGGCTAATAATGTTGCTAATAATAATAATAATAAAGCCAAATTTCGACTCTGATGTTATATAAATAAAGTCTCCGTCTCTAGAGTCGTAGTTGAGTTGTTTCGGATGAAATAAAAAGGATAACCCTTAAATCATGCAAAATTAGAACCTTAATGTGGACCTTATTCTCAGCATATCGGCTCTTTAGGAAAGGATTTCAAACTAATTGTGGTTTAAACCGATCACCTTTATAATAATAAGGCCATAATTTATATAAAATAAGTGATCTCATTTCACATTATGTTTTCCGAATAAAATTCTTAGAGGAAATTAGGAATAAAGGAGCAAAAAGTAATTGCGTTTCCACAATTAACATTTATGAGTAGTATTAGCATCTAATCTTATATTTAGCTGTGATTTCTGTTGGGACAAATTACAAACGACTAAGTGTCGTTTCTGCTGTTAGACATATTCGTTTCTGCTGATAGCACTAAGTCGTTCCTGCTGACAGTTTAAATAGCATTCCTGCTGATAATGTTCCTGCTGGCAGATCAAGTAGCATTCCTGCTGATTATGTTTCTGCTGGTCATGTTCTCGTTCCTGCTGACAGTGATAGAATCTGCTGATTGTTATTTATAGACGTAATTAATGTAATTAAGGAATTATAGTTATATTCTAGTATTATCTCATTAATATAGGAATGAGATAAATTAGGAAGTGATTGATATTGATGTATATCTCTTACGAGATTTTAGTTTTCTTGTTGACTAATTTAGGGTTTCTTCTCTATAAAAGAAACCTTTAGCATTAGGGTTGGACACCGATTGTAAAAACACAAAATCAATTTATTATCAATAGAGAGATCCATAGAGGATCGTTATTCATAGTATTCTTCTTTATTGAATCGTTTAGTTTCCGCCTAAACATTTGATAGAGTCTCTCACGTATGTGCTTGTGATTACATAAGTACTATACATTCTCAAAGGCTAGAAGATCTATCTAGTTCTAGATCCTAACAAGTGGTATCAGAGCCTGGAGAGAGCCTCTGATAAAGAAGAATTACGTAGTACCACATCAAAACCTTGTTTTCTCTAATCTTTAATTATGTCAGAACCCATGCCTACTATACCTACTCAGTCACCCTTTACGTATCCTATCCCTAATTCATCTGCTTCACCTTCAGTCACTCAAGATGATACCTTCATGCCTAATCCATCTGCTTCACCTTCATTCACTCAAGATGATACCTTCATGCCTGAACCCATACAACCAATGCCTACATTCACTCAGACTGCTTTCTCACAACCTGCTGTTCACACTCAACATACTCATCCTGCACAAACCAACCCGACTGGTCAGCAGTACCCTAATAATGTCCAGTCACAACAGTTTCAACAGTTCCAAACAGCCACTATCTCTGCCAACAATGCAAAATTTCCTTATCTAGAGAAGGAAAAATATGAGATATGGGCTATGAAGATGGAGTACTGGATACAGAATGCTGATCATAATCTTTGGAGGATTGTTCAGCAAGGGAACAGCCCAAAGAGGTTGGGAAAAGATGCAAAAGGAAATACAATTGTTCATCCTCCTGTTTCTCTTGATGAACATGTTGCTGTACAAAGGGAAAATAAGGTGAGAACCTTGTTGCTTCAGGCTCTACCTGAAGATCATATGCCCGATTTTCATCATTATGATGATGCAAGGGATATCTGGATGGCAGTCAAGGCTAGGTTTGGTGGGAATGAAGAATCGAAGAAGATGAAGAAGACTATGCTTAAACAGCAGTTTGCAGAATTCTCTGTGACAGAAGAAGAAGGCCTACATAAGGGTTATGACAGATTTCAGAAGATTCTGAGTCAGTTGAATCAAGTGCAGGCAAGGCCAGACAATGATGACATCAACCTGAAGTTTCTAAGAGCCCTTCCTTCTTCGTGGTCGCAAGTTGCTTTGGCATTAAAAACAAGAGGTGGCCTTGAGTCAAT
>BQNB010042505.1:0-42650 GCA_026074375.1 Tanacetum coccineum
AGTAGAGTTTCGTATAGATTTGATTCCTGGAGCGACGCTCGTAGCAAAGTCGCCATATCGACTAGCGCCTTCGAAGATGAAAGAACTGTCGGAGCAACTTCAAGAGTTGTAAGATAAGGGATTTATTCGGCTAAGTCACTCACCATGGGGATTGCCAGTTTTGTTTGTCAAGAATAAGGATGGATCGTTCTGCGTGTGCATAGACTATCGTGAACTGAACAAGTTGACCATCAAGAATCGTTATCCACTCCCTAGGATCGATGATTTGTTTGACCAACTTTAAGGAGCGTGCTACTTCTCTAAGATAGACCTTCGATCTGGTTATCATCAGCTGAGAATGCATGATGATGATATCTCGAAGACCGCGTTCAGAACACGATATAGGCATTTTGAGTTTACGGTTATGCCATTTGGATTAACAAATGCACCCGCAGTTTTCATGGACTTAATGAACCGAGTGTGCAAACCGTACCTGGATAAGTTTGTCATAGTGTTTATTGACGATATCTTGATATACTCAAAGACGAAGGAGGACCATGAAAATCATTTGAGATTGATGTTAGATTTGCTAAGGAAGGAGAAGTTGTATGTGAAGTTCTCCAAGTGCGAGTTTTGGTTGTAAGAGGTACATTTTCTTAGACACGTGGTAAATCACAAAGGTATTCACGTAGACCCAAGTAAGATTGAGGCGGTGAAAATTTAGAAAGCCCCTACGACACCATCTGAAGTAAGATCATTTCTGGGATTGGCTGGATATTATAGACGTTTCATTAAAAATTTCTCCAAGATTGCTAAACCTCTTACTTCATTGACTCAGAAGAATCGGAAATATGAGTAGGGTGAGAAGCAAGAGGAAGCTTTTCAAACGTTGAAGGACAATTTGTGTAATGCACCAATATTGTCGTTACCGGATGGAGTAGAAGATTTTATGGTTTATTGTGATGCGTCAAACCAAGGATTGGGATGTGTTCTTATGCAAAGGGATAAGGTAATCGTCTATGCATCAAGACAATTGAAGAGCCACGAGAAGAACTACATGACTCACGACTTAGAGTTAGGCGCAATGGTGTTTGTGCTTAAGATTTGGAGGCATTATTTGTATGAAACAAAGAGTGTTATCTATACAGATCATAATAGCCTTCAACACATATTCAATCAGAAAGAGTTGAATATGCATCAAAGGAGATGGTTAGAGCTGTTTAGTGATTACGAATGTGAGATTAAGTACCATCCTAGTAAAGAAAATGTAGTAGCTGATGCTTTAAGTAGAAAGGAGAGAGTGAAGCCTCGATGAGTATGAGCAATGGCTGTGACAATTCAGTCCGGAGTTAAAGGACTGATATTGGCAGCTAAAAGTGAAGCGTTTAAGGATGAAAATGTGATAGCTGAAGGATTGAATGATACGGACCAACAAATGGAAAAGAGAGAGGATAGAAGCCTATACTATATGGATCATATATGGGTTTCATTAGTGGGCGGTGTAAGAACCAAGTTCATGGACGAAGCTCATAAGACGAGGTACTTTGTGCATCTCGGAGCAGACAAGATGTACTATGATCTTCGAGACATGTATTGGTGGCCGGGTATAAAAAAGGAGATTGCTATTTATGTTAGCAAGTGTTTGACATGCGCAAAGGTGAAGGCTGAGCATCAAAGACCGTCAGGTTTATTGCAACAACCTGAGATACCTGAGTGGAAGTGGGAGAAAATAGCTATGGACTTCATAACAAAGTTTCCAAGGTCAAGTAGTGGTCATGATTCGATTTGGGTCATAGTTGATAGGTTGACCAAATCGGCGTATTTCTTGGCAATACGAGAGGATTATAGTATGGAAAAGCTAGCAAGGTTATACATCGATGAGATTGTTGCACGTCATGGTGTACCAACATCGATTATTTCTGATAGGGATGGACGTTTTACGTCAAGGTTTTGGCAAACGATGCAAAAAGCGTTGGGAATGCGTTTAGATATGAGTATGGCTTATCATCCTCAGACGGATGGACAAAGCGAGCGTACAATACAAACGTTAGAGGATATGCTGAGAGCGTGTGTGATTGATTTCGGTGGGAGTTGGAATATTCATTTGCTGTTGGCTGAATTTTCCTATAACAATAGCTATCATTCGAGCATTCGTTGTGCTCCTTTAAGGCATTGTATGGAAGGAAGTGTAGGTCGTCGGTATTATGGGCTAAGATAGGAGATAGCAGATTAATTAGACCGGAGTTGGTGCAAGAAACAACTGATAAAGTGGTTGTTATTAGAAATAGGCTTAAAGCTGCTAGAGATCGTCAGAAGAGCTACGCAAATAATATAAGGAAACCCTTAGAGTTTTAAGTTGGTGATAATGTAATGTTGAAAGTCTCACCTTGGAAAGGTGTAGTGCGGTTTGGAAAGAAAGGAAAGTTAGCTCCAAGATTTGTAGGACCTTTCGAGATCCTCGAGAGGATTGGTTCTGTGGCATATAGGTTGAGATTACCTGAAGAATTGAGTAGTGTACATGACACGTTTCATGTGTTAAATCTAAAGAAGTGTTTAGCTGATGTAAATTTACATGTGCCATTGGAAGAGATTAAGGTATATAAGACCTTACGTTTTGTAGAAGAGCCTTTAGAGATTATGGACCTTGAGGTCAAAACTCTTAAGCGTAGTAAAAGACCTATTGTGAAAGTGCGATGGAATTCCAAGCGTGGACCAGAGTTTACCTCAGAACGTGAGGATCATATGAAGGCTAAGTATCCCAGTTGTTTGAGATTGCTAATGTCGAGTCTAATGGTTAAATCTCAGGACGAGATTTCCTAAAGGAGGGGATAATGTGACAACTGAGATTTTAGCAGGTTAGTTAAAGCCCGTATAATTCAGTTTATGTGTGTCATTATGTGTTTTATGTGTTTTATATGTATATGAGATGGAAGTACATGAGTGATGAATCATGGTACTTATGGAAATGGAATCATTTTAAAGCTTTGCGTAGTTTCAAATGTCGTGTACGTAATATTCTGTGTACGTACTATGTATATGTAATTCATATTATATATATTAATTTAGTATTTTATAGATTTTAGAGTACTTGCTATTTTTAGAACTAGTTAGAAATGAAGGTTAGTTTGAAAACTAGTTAGAAAGTTCAAGGTTTAGCAAAATAAGTAAATGTTTTTATAAAAATAACTATGGGTTTTTGTGTAAATAATAAATAAAAAAAATAAAAAGATATATAGGGGGTGGATCGGCCAGATATGGGAGAAAAACAAGGAAGAGAAAACAAGTTTTAGTCAAACTACAATTTTAATTAGGTAATTATCCAAATTCTTTTCCTAAGCCTATAAATACAAATCATAACTAAATCAAAAATCACTTTTCTCCTCTCTTCTCTCTCTTTAGCCGGTCGAACAACACAAGAGTAAAGGGAAACCCAAATTTTTTTAGGGTTTTGATTTTCAAGAGTTAAGGTATTGTTTTCTAAATCCTTTTTCAATTCAATTGATTTTATATAACGTAACAATCATTAAGGATGGATTAGGTTAATGTAAATAATCTGTAATTATGAGGTTTTGATCATCAAAAATCATTTTAGGGATAATAATTAGGGTTTTGGGTAAGTTAATTAGGGTTAATTATGTTAAATTCGGAATAGAAATCTGGGCAGAATTTTAGGTCATCTTACGAGAGCCATATCTCGGTCCGGATAGCTTTTATTGATTTTCTTAAGCCCGAAATTATTTACCGAGAGTCTACTTTCCAAACCCATAGGTTTCATGAATTAAAAGTGAGTGGAAGTTAGTAAAATTGATTAAACAAGATTCGTTGTCAAAACGGAGTTTTTAGGGCAGATTCTGAGTTATGTTTGTGAGGTCAAAAACCATATCAAAACGTATTTTTAATTGATGGGCTTGCTACTGTAGCATGTTCATGATGTTTATGATTTTTTGGAATTTTTGTAGAATTTTCCTACGTGTTTAAATAGGTCTTCTCAAGCTAAACCTTTTGAAAGTTGAATCAGTCCAAGTTCTGGACACTTTGTGATGTTGAATTTTTATAAAATAGTTACACTCATTATTGTTTTTTCTAAAAAAATCACAGAAGCTCATAACTAATTGGGGAGCTATGGGATGTAAGGAGAAGAAACAATTAGGTGTTTAAGTATTTTATTTTAAGTCATCTTGTGACTATAAAAACGGGATAAAATGCAGAAAGTTGAGAAGTAAAGTTTGTGAGGTAACTTGAGGTTAGCAAGTATGAGGAGTATATAGAAGAGTTGAATCAAGATAGGATATAGAGTATCCATCGTTGTGATTGTTACATCGACTTGGGTGTGTGACCTAATCGATGGTAACATATGTGTGTATTGTTTTGTTTAGTTTCTTTGCAAGATTAAGTGAAGGAATTGGATTTTGCTTTGCATCAGGTGAGTTTCACAGTCCTACTTTTTACTTATATTTTAGGATGGAAATGATGCAAACTGTTTTTTGAATTATGAACCATGATATGTGTTTTTAAGTGTCGAACTATATGATTGTTATGTGTTATTGATATGTGATATGAATTGTGGTAAGGCATGTGCATTGTGAGGATGGCATGGCCTAGTGTGAAACCCGAACGGACTTAGCTAGTCAAGTGGGTTAGTCTTGCGCGGAGACAGATTGTGGGACGGAGGGGTACGATCCACCCCAGATAAATGTGAATTTGGTTTGTGATAGAATAGCCATGCATATATGTTCGTAAATGTTGTTTTTGTTGATCGTAGTGTCATATGTGTGTCTTAAATATGTAACTCTCACCAACAATTATGTTGACGTTTTAAGCATCATTTTCAGGTGAGCAAAACGTATGAAGAGTTAGGAAGAGGAGTTAGCTGGACCATAGGCTTGCATGTAAAGTCTATGATTTATCTATTTTAGTTTTCAATTGAACTTGTCATGTTTTATTCTTCATGCATCATATGTTGGATTTTTGTTTTGGGCGTTGTCATAACACGCTTTGGATCTTAAAGTTTATTGAATGTCATTTTTAGTTTCTCTATTTTGACGCCTTGTGTTGTGATGATGCCTAATGATCATGCCTTGCAATTTCGCCTTGGCGGGGTGTGACAATATCAAGGAACAAACCAAAATGTGGCCATCCTGTTACCCCGACAAAAAAATGTGTGATGGTAGGGTAGAAATTTATGAAGTATCTAAAACTTGGAATTTAAGGTTTTGGTATTGCAACTACGACAATGAGAGAAGTAATATAAAAGGAAAAGGACTATCCTTTCCTGATTTCCTTTTAGCAAAATACTAAAAAAGCCAAACCAGTGCCTTAGTTTGGGACAATAGATACGCTGAATGGTGTGATATTAGTCCCTTATCCGAAGTATCCTCGCAAGAATCAAACAAACCGAGACCTAGAAACTATGCCTTCAGAGAATGGACATTAATTAAAGCCGGGCATACTGAAATTAGTGAACTTGTAAAAAAGGCACTATTGAAGCTATGGTTAATTGATTATTTTCAAGATGACTCGGCTATTACAAACAACCCGACCCATAGGAGCTTTGATGATTACAAGTAGGGATTCAACTTAGAAATTGATAAGCTAGCTGATGAGTACGAACTTAGAATAGGGAAGAAAGGACACATTCTTGATAACATATAGGAATATTGTAACCATGTGCATAATAAAAACTATGGGTGGCACAATCATAAGTTCAAAAATGAGGAGCATGAGGAATTAGGGATAGAAGAAGATGATTATCATCCACCAGAAGTACAAGTAGAAACTTTTGAGGTTAAGAAATATTCATTTGAAGGTGGACAAAGTTTTGTCTGTGTTTCCAAAGACTTGAATAAAGTTTTACCTCTTGGAAGGAACAACGGATCAAAATTTAAGGAAATGATCCGAAAGGAGGTAGAAAACAACAAAACGTAGAATGAGCATGAGTCTAAATTAAAGACTCGTTAATAAACAAAAGTGCTTGTCGGGAGACAACCCGTCCTTTATTTAATGAAATTTACTTTTTGCATTAGTTGGCTTAAATGTTTCATACTTTGTTTTGCAGAATTCAGAAGCTATGAGACAATTATCGAGACCGGCTCGACTTAAAAACATGTGGTAACCTTGCTGAATTTGCAATAGTTACGGCGTAACAACATTAGCTTACGCCGTAACCATTTTTGTTACGACGTAACCGGTTTTACTGTTACACCGTAACACCTTAAAAACTTAAAAGTTTTACCACTTGATTACGACGTAACTACCGAGGTTACGCCGTAACCTCCTTCTGAAATCCTAAAAATTTAAGTTTTAACATGTCTAAACCTTGTATACGTATATGGACTTTTTGGGTATGTTCTCTGGAAGCCCTCACGAGACTAAACTCGTCCACTTGGGCCACCAAGTGATTTAAAAGGCATGTTGCATATGCTAAATGCAACCGTGATTCCTTTGAAAATGAGTTAGGTTTGTATTTCCTGTACACTTCATAATTCTTGTAGAACAATTTTATGATTTGGTTTGTTTTTGTGATCACGGAGGATAAAGAGCTTGCGAGAAGACGAAGATAATCTTAAAGATTTCTGCCAAATTTCAAATCTCGAAGCAATGCTCAGGGAGTTTCTTGTCTTAATTCTACTCTTTCCTTTTTATTTCAGTTCCTTAATGTACAATAAGGACATTGTACAATTGAAGTGGGGGTGGGAGTAGAATTAATATTTGACGTATGTTTTGCCTTCGATTTTCTAGTTTTCTTTGAAAATTATGCCAGTTTTAAAATTTTTGACAAATTTTTCTTAAATAACTAGAATTAATCTTTGCCGAATGCACATTACCCTTTATTATTACTTGGTGAGATTTAAGCCTAATATTCCGTTTCCATCATATTATTCAAAAATCCACCAAAATATTAAGTGTGCCGATAGTATTGTAGACTTTAGAACTTTGCATGTACATCATTTCGAGACCTAATTGATTAGCAGGAATAGATAGTTCAAGAAGGAAACACTTAGGAAATCACCCAAATAGCCTATATGTGTGTGTTTATCGACTTGTTACATTGACTTGTTGACCTCTCGTGATAAAACCCTTTTGTTGCACTCATTATTAGTGTAAGATATCCCTAGATCACCCTTTTCAAACCAATCTATGTTTTCACCCAATGTTATATATATCGTTACACCCTTTCGCCTTAACCTACCCTGTAGTCTATAGTTATATTTGTTTTGAAATTTTTGGCAACTTAAGTCCATGGTTTGGGGAAATAGGAATGACGTTTTTATGCATTCGTGGAAGACCAATCAGTTATGAACTACAAAAGACCTCCATATACCATCACTTTTGACGTTGTTCATCTCAAGTGGGGGGATGTGCGTATAATATCAAATGCTGCAGGGGAAATAATAAAAAGATATAAACTCTTGTAGCATTTGCATGTTCTAAAGGAATAAAAATGAAGAGAAAATGGTGCAACTAAAAGCCACCCATGTGCTAAAGGATGAAAAATGGTGCAAATAAAGTCAAAATAAAAATAAAGCTAGTAGCCCATTATAGCACCAAGCCATCTCAGTAATTATAAAGAATAGAGCTAGTAGCCCATTATTAAAGATCAGATTTTCGGACTTAAGCTCTTGGACTTATGGATGGACAGTAGTTAGTTATGACAACCTTAGATCTCTTTAGACTATGTGTTTTGTGTTTCTATCAATGTTGCAAAAATCGCGAGTCGCTAGCCGGGCGGTCGACCACCCTGTAGCCTGTAATCAGTCTGGGCGCGATTAATCGGTGATTAATCGGTTTTACAAATTATATATATAAATTTCAAACTTACTTGTATGATATGGATACAACACTTTAAATACACTAAAATTAAATGAGTTCAAAGTTTCATTGTTCAAAACATAGACATAGATAATAAAAGTTAACAGTTAACAATTCAAAGTCACATTGTAAAAAAAATGTTTGACTTTCGTTGACCGATTAGGCCGATTTGACCCATTTTTTACCGATTTTTAACCAGACCGATTTTTCACCCGATTTGCCTTATTTTCCAAGGTGTATGGCCGAGTAGCGATTAATCGGCGATTACAAGGACGCCTAGGCCGATTTTTGCAACATTGGTTTCTATATTAACAATCATTAAATGTGTATCCCATGTTTATAGTAATTATGAAGAATGGAGCTAGTAGCCCATTATTGAAGATCAGATTTTCGGACTTAAACTCTTGGACCCATGGATGGACAGTAGCTAGTTATGACAACCTTAGATCTATTTAAACTATTTGTTTTGTGTTTTTATATTAACAGCCATTAAATGTGTATCCCATGTCTATCCTAACCCTTTATCACCCTTAAACATATTACCCTTGTTGCCTTCAAGAATTATTTAAACCCTAATTCTAACTGGTGCAGATTTGTGTACTTTCCAAGCTTATGATAGAATACATGCTATGACTATGCAATTGAGCGATCACCCCGAAAATGAAACACTTTGACTAGTGGAGAGCTGAGTGACTTTTTATCCCTTTTTCGTGAGGTGTTCGGCTTTGATGTTTTCTAGCATAAGTGTTTTATAGATTCATTTCTTAAATATACTCTCGAGAAATCTTTTTATGAATTGAGGGCAAGCAGAACTCAAGTGGGGGGATATTTGATAACATCAAATATTTAATACTTTTTAGTATCATTTTACCCCCTAAATTACCTGCAAATGTTTCACCAACACTCGAAAACGAGATATTTTCTATTATTTTATAGTTTTTAGGTGAAATGCAGGAAAGTGACAGGAACCAAGGAAAAAAAGACCTAAAGTGTAATTTTCTGAAGATTGTTACGGCGCAACACCATATATGGTTACGCCATAACATATATTAAGCAAGTACGAAGATCAAGAACGACTTTACGACGTAACACTATATCCAGTTACACCGTAACCATGAATTTGGAAAGAAATCTTGCCATAGATACAGTTACGGCGTAACACCATATCTAGTTATGCCGTAACCATGAAGATCCCCAAATATGGAATGAAGATCACATACTTATGGACATTATTTAAAGGTTACAGCGTAACACTATATCTGGATACGCCGTAACAGCTGCTTAAATATGGAATGCCATGTAAGATGGTTACGGCGTAACACCTTTATTGGTTACGCCGTAACAGGTTTAATACCTATAAATAGAGGCCTCATTCAAGCTATTCCGACATCACTTCCTCCATAACCAATTGGAGAGGCGACAAAGGCTTTCAACCTTCAAAGAATTCCACCTAGAGTCCAAGGGAGATCACACTTTACTTACTTTTTGTATTTAATCGTTCAAATACGAATACTGTAAGAATTATGAGTTTTCAATATATGATTTCTTCTATTTCTTGCTGTGTTTCCGTTACTATGAGCGGCTAAGAACTTAAAGTGCTGGCCTAGTTATGAATTTACTGTTGTTATGATTTTTTTCCTGTTAGATTATGGTTTCATTAGATATTCTTTGACTATCGTGTAACCCTGGGTTTTGGTAGTACGGGTGGTTTGGACCTGACTTGCCTCATTATTAGATTAACTAGTCAATATGGGATCCGACGGGTACTAAGGAGGATCACTAACTCCTTACCTAGTGTAGGAACTAACTGGTCACCGCACTTATCACTCGATATACTTAAAAAGCACAAGAACTCTTTCATAGGGGGTTAATAATCTGCATAGGTTATTAGATAAGTTTTGGGAAGAGTTGAGATTAATCACTGCAACCTGGATAACCTACCTCCCAGACGATTTGGGACTGATTCAGAATCACAAGAAGTATAGGATAGACTACATATGCATATTCAAGTCTATCGACCTTAGAAACCACTAATGAAACCATAGTTTAGCATTGCACAGGAAAGCGTTTTCATAACAGTAGTAATGAAGTAACTAGGCTAGCATGTTTTCTCTCTTGATATCTCCAGCACTTTTTATTTTTAGTTATTTATTAATTTAAATTCAATTCAAATCTATTTAAAAACCATTTTCTAAAACGTGACATTTTAAATTAAAACTAATTACAACTTAGCTCTTGGACGACCTCGGATTTACCACTCTGTACTATCTACGATTGGGTTCTCTGCCCATTAGTACGTTGTTAGGTAGATCGAGTTTTATAAATTTAAAACTTGGTAAAAATATATTTCAAAAGAAAATACGCATCAACCCCTTTTGCGTTAGTTTTAGGATTAACATAGAATAGAATAAATTAGGACTAACTTAGATAACTAAAATACTGGTAAACTTAGGAATTAAAGTCTCGCTCTTAGTGATCGACACTCTACTTACCAACGAACCAATAACTAATCGGGTACACTGCCTGTTAGTGTTAGTTAATAGGTAATTCGGCCAAATAAAATTATAAAACTTGATAACATAATTTACCTATGCACAATGATTCACATCGAGTTTTTAGCGCCATTCCCGAGGAGTAAAGTTGTTTAATTCTTGCTCATTAGTATTTTAGTTTAGATTTTATGTTTTTAGTTTAGTTTGTTTTTGTGTGTTTGTCTCGTGTGTTTGATATTCTGCATTGTATATTTTTGCATATTTGTGTGTTTGTGTGTTTTTCTGCATTATTAAAGTCTGTTGTAATTTTACGAGTTTAAAGCTCAATACGGCGTATAAATTTTTTTCTAAACAAATACAGCGTATTCGACTTTAACATCAATACGGCTTATTAGTCTATTTGACCCTTTTCTTTCCTAGCCAATTTATTACAGGAAATGGACGACCCCGATATTACTATAGAGGAATATGTTTAGCTGGAAACTGAGAGAGCTCTAAGAAACGGTAAGTGGTATAACTGAGAAACAACTACGTATGGTAAGATCTGATATGATGAAGACGTTCACTACCTCAGATTGTTTGAAACAAAATTCCCAGCTATAGTCTATAATGATGCATAGGCATCTAAATCAGGTTTCTCATCTGAACCCACGGTAAGTCCTCAGCATGTCGATGAAGTTAATTTAAATGATGAAACATCGTTGTCCAAATATAATGATGAGGAATATAATGTTATATCCTTTAATGATTTGTTTCCTTTTCACATATATTCTGTCAATGATTCAAAATTGCACACGCATGTTGATGATGATGATAAAATCGATGTCAAACAATTTTCGAGGAATCTATCTATCGAACCATTACCTATTGTAATAAGTATCGATATTGGTACCTATGCACAAGGGTCAACCAAACTTTTGGAAACAAGTCATGATACATCAAGTAAATTTTTCAAAACTGAAACTTTCATCAAAGAATTAGGTATTAGTATCATGACTTGGAATTATCTTAAAGAAGGGATGCTAATAAATCTTATTAAAAATTTATATGTGTCATTTAGCATCCCGTTCGACCCTAAGTTTTTTATAAGGATGGGATAAAACTGGGGTAAGTCTAACTTAAAGACTTTTCTGTAAACAAAAGCGTTTGTCGGGAGACAACCCTGAATGTATTTTTAATTTATTATCGAGTCTGTCTTCCCAGTTAGCCGATACGGCGTATCTAACCTCAATGAATACGGCATATTGACTAACTGGACGTTATCCGGTCTTTAATTTTCTGCATTTAAAATTTTATTGTCAGGCTTGTCTATACGGCATATTCATAACTGATGCCGGTTGTTGCGAACTCGCAAAGAGTTTTACAACTCCCTATGCAATGTACCTAACCGTTGTAGTGTAGTATAGGCAAGACTCGAGGGTTGTTATCTCTCTCTAGGGAATAGCGTGTGAAGGCTCGAATAAAACGTAACTAAGGTCTAAAGGTCGAGAGAATATTATTTTTGTATTTTTATATTTTATGAAAGCAATTTAAATCTCAGGTTTGTAGGTGGTTTGTTTTTAACTAATTATCTAATTAACTAATTTAATCTAATTAATCTAAGCTAAGGTGGAAAACTCGTATGATAAGGGAGAAGTGTTTACTTAATCATCCATGATCCTTAGTATGTTTCTCCTAACTCTATTGCTTTGTCACACTTGTGATGTATGTGTAAGTATTCCGAGAAGCATGACGAATTACCCAAAAATGCCGTCTACGTGATATCTTGTTAAGGTAACACACAAGTAAGGTAGTATGAAGACTATTACAAGGCCCATATGGAGATAGACGCGCATTAAAATACTTAAAGGGGATCATCCATAGATGGGTAAGGTAGTATGAAGACTATTACCGATGGAATCCTTTCTACATAATCATGTCGCTCTAGGTATCGATACAACACTTAAGTTGCTAATGTTCTAGAGTCTAAACATGCACACACATCTACAAGAAGCAATATTATTAGGATCTACATAATAATTCATATGCAATCATAAGCAAACACTATAGAGATCTAGCCAAGCATGTTAATGATAAGAGAATAATAATTAATCAAACAACACATAAACATACTGAAAGATTATTGGATAAAAGAACTTCACTAGATCAAAACATGTAATTTAAGGATGATACAAGAGGGTTAGGAAACCCTAAAATACTCCCAAAGACTGCTACTATTCGTCCTTGCACGAATCCCTAAATGTTCCTTTCAAAGTTCCACACTAAAAACCCTAAAATATGAAGAATATATATAGGAAAATAATTACGACGGTGTCACTAAGAAATCCTGACGCCGTCACCTCGCCGAATCTTCTTAGGGTTTCTTCAAGTCGGCTACTCTGACGCCGTCACAAAAGCTTGTGACATCGTCCCTTCAATGTCGTCTCCACGACCTATAAGCATGATCTTCATCAACTTCCGCATAGAGTTGTATTCTTGTCCGTTTCTTCCCAAAATGAGTCCAAGTCACGTGTATTTCCTTAAATTTCCATCCAAGTGCTAAAAATACAAAAAGAAACGATTAAGCACATATTTTAAGGATAAATGCATGATTTAAGGGGATAAATGAACCCGAAAAAGTGTATAAAATTACACCTCATCAAATACTCTTACACTTGGGATTTGCTTGTCCCCAAGCAAATGAGCTTTTTTATCTAGTCCAAAGCAATATCAGGGGCATTTAACCTACTCTTTAAAGATAGTTATGGCACAACCAAATAGACCTTGTAATTAACGGCACATAAATTATACACTAATACCTCACATAAGTGTTTGGATTCTCTCTTTATCCCGGGTGTATAACGAATTATAACAATATGGGAAACGAAAATTTTAACACTTATTATCTATCGTAGCATATAAATTACCATAGGCTTGATAAATGATCAAACCTCCACCGCTAAGGTGCAAGCACCTAGAAATCACAATCAAAGAGGTCTTTTAAGGGTTGTGGGGTGCAGGTGTAATATGATAAACATGGAAATAGAAACGGAAACAAATGGGATATATTTGGGGAGTGACTTTTTTTGGGTGAATTTGGGGTGAAGTGGTGAGTTAATTATTTTTATAAGCCAAGGACTCGACCACTATCAAACTAAGATATACAAACTCTACAAAATTCTACATCAAACTCTTTTCTTCTTATTTTCTTGACTATATGATAAACATAAACATATAGCAAATGGCAGTCCATACATTTTTTTCACTTTTTTATATTTTTATTTTTTTGATTTTTTTCTTTCTTTTTCTCCTTTTTTCCGTACACTTTTGCCCTGCTATTTGCTTAAACATAATAATACATGACTTGGGGTTTATAGATACACCCTTACACTTGAGCTTTTAATACTCAATAACATAAACTAATCTAATGACCCAAACTTAGATGAATCACGATAACATGAAGACTATCAAACAAATATGGGGGTATTGACTTAACTTCCCTATTCTTTCGCAAAATAAATACTACCATGAATCTCAATCGTCCTAAAACTGTATATGCAAGGATAAGGACTTAGCAATCGTGTACTCAAATAATTAACTAGGGATAACACAATAATGTACTAAAAATGAGTACATACAAGGAAGGCTAAGGCTTTTTGGGTGTAACAATGGGTTTAAGGGTTACAAAATTCAACTACTACATATTTCCAGAATAGTCTATTCAGAAATTTCTAGGAATCCCCTTTGGTCGTCCCGTAATACATAGATAGAAGAAAAAAAGGCTCAGAGGGGTTGTACTAGGGGGATCTTGCACTAAAAATGAGTAGGAAGCAAGGTTGTGGGGTAGTTATATAGTCGAGGTGACCATAATAACAATTACAGGTTTAAAACAAGGGTTAATCCTAGTGCCTGTTATCATTTAGAAAATTCTATAAATGCGGTCTCGGGATGCATCACAAAAGCAAGTTCTAGAATTTAATACACTACCGGTACACTCTAGTATAATTTAAACCGATACCAATGCTCTAGAAAATGCGATAAAACCACATATGCACGGACAAATTCATGAACGCGACACATGCGATTGCTCAAATCCTTAACTCGAGAAAGCTAAAGGTATAAGTTATCTTAAGCACCAAAGATGGATGCTTGAATTCCTAAAGATCTAGTGGCGAACCTCACAATTTGGGGGTGGAATTTTTTTGAGTGGAAGGGTTTTTGTATTACTCGTATAATTCTCTATCCAATGAGACGCAATTAACACTTTGTTTCTTTGGTATGTGCCATAATTTTTTTTAATTTGGGTCAAAATTACCGTCTACCCTATGTTTTGGTATATTACTCATTATTTTAAGGACAAAGCAAATGGAAATGAAGGAAAAGTTTCTAAGGCTTTTATTTCCCCTTACACTTATTATGAACATTGTCCCCAATGTTCTACAAAGTACCCTTAAACGAATTACGGGAAAAGAAAAAGAGCGAAAGAAACTAGCACTTCTCTGGTATTGTTCGAATATGGAGAAGAAACAAGATAAACCGGCTAAATCGTCATCTAAGAATCATCTACGTGAAACTACTAAGAACTCCCGGGCTTCTTATCAAAAAATATAACCTGCAAATCAAAGACAAAGCAAATCCAGCCAATCGTTCGAGCATTTGGTCAATGAAAGGTAATGGAAAATGGTCTTTTCGGGTTGCATCATTGAGTTTTTGGTAGTCGATACACACACGCCATCCAGTGATCGTTCTTTAAGGTATAAGCTCATTTTTCTCATTCTTAACTACAGTCATTCCTCCCTTTTTTGGAACAACTTGAACAAGACTAACCTACGGGCTGTCATAAATTGGGTAAATCAATCCAGCATCTAAGTGCTTAATAACCTCCTTTTTCACAACTTCTTTAATATCCGGGCTCACTCGTCTTTGAGGTTGGACACTCGGTTTGAACTCATCCTCTATGAGGATTTTATGCGTACAAAAAGATTAGTCGATTCCCTTAATATCTGCAATGCTCTGGGCGATAGCTCCCTTGTGCTTTTTAAAGACCTCAAAAAGCTTAGCCTTTTCATGGGCAGATAATGCATAGGAAATAACTACGAGGAATTGTTCACCCTCTTGTAGGAAGGCGTACTCAAGGCGCTCTAATAGCTATTGTAGCTCCAACTTTGGTGGTTCAGTCGTTGAAGGCTTTAACCGATTTTTCGGGGCTTTCCATTCTAGAGGCTCGATTGGTTCATGTTCTAGATTTCTTGTGGGTCTTGTTCTTCTTTCGCTTCAATCCATTTTTCATCATGGTCGACTGTGTACACCTATTGTTCTCGAACAAGCTTTATAGTATTGATAACATTAAATTTTTAATACTTTTTAGTATCATTTTACCCCCTAAATTACCTACAAATGTTTCACTAACACTCGAAAATGAGATATTTTCTATTATTTTGTAGTTTTTAGGTGAAATGCAGGAAAGTAACAAGAAACAAGGGAAAAAGGACCTAAAGTGTAATTTTCTGAAGATTGTTACGACGCAACACCATATACGGTTACGCCGTAACAGATATTAAGCAAGTACGAAGATCAAGGACAATGTTACGGCGTAACAACATATCTAGTTACGCCGTAACCATGTATTTAGAAGGAAATCTTGCCAAAGTTAGAGTTACGGCGTAACACCATATCCAGTTACGCCGTAACTATGAAGATCCCTAAGTATGGAATGAAGATCACGTACTTATGGACATTATTTGAAGGTTACGGTGTAACATCATATCTGGTTACGCTGTAATAGCTGCTTAAATATAGAATGTCGTGTAAGATGGTTACGGTGTAACATCTTTATTGGTTACGTCGTAACAGGTTCGATACCTATAAATAGGGGCCTCATTTAAGCTATTCCGACATCACTTCCTCCACAGCCAATTGGAGAGGCGACAAAGGCTTCCAACCTTCAAAGAATTCCACCTGGAGTCCAAGGGAGATCACACTTTACTTACCTTTTGTATTTAATCGTTCAAATACGAATATTGTAAGAATTATGAGTTTTCAGTCTATGATTTCTTTTATTTCTTGTTGTGTTTCTGTTACTATGAGCGACTAAGCACTTAAAGTGCTGGCCTAGTTATGAATTTACTGTTGTTATGATTGTTTCCTGTTAGATTATGGTTTCGTTAGATATTCTTTGACTATCGTGTAACCCTGGGTTTTGGTAGTACGGGTGGTTTGGACCTGGCTTGCCCCATTATTAGATTAACTAGTCAATATGGGATCCAACGGGTACTAGGGGGGATCACTAACTCCTTACCTAGTGTAGGAGTTAACTGGTCACCGCACTTATCACTCAAAATACTTAAAAAGCACAGGAACTCTTTCAGAGGGGGTTAATAATCTGCATAGGTTATTAGATAAGTTTTGGGAATAGTTAGGATTAATCACTGCAACCTGGATAACCTACCTCCCAGACGATTTGGGACTGATTCGGAATCGCAAAAAGTATAGGATAGACTACATATGCATATTCAAGTCTATCGACCTTAGAAACCACTAATGAAACCATAGTTTAACATTGCACAGGAAAACGTTTTCATAAGAATAGTAATGAAGTAACTAGGCTAGCATGTTTTCTCTCTTGATATCTCCAACACTTTTAATTTTCAGTATTTATTTTTATTGTTATTTATTTCTAATCAAATCAAAACCATTTTTAAAACGTGACATTTCAAATTAAAACTAATTACAACTTAGCTCTTGGGACGACCACGGATTTACCATTATGTACTACCCACGATCGGGTTCTCTGCCCGTTATTGCGTTGTCAGGCAGATCGAGTTTTATAAATTTAAAACTTGATAAAAATATATTTCAAAAGAAAATACGCATCAAGTTTTTGGCGCCGGTGCCGTGGAGCTAAAAATTAGTAATAATTTGAATTTCTGTATATATTTCCTTTTGTAAATATATTCTGCTAGTTTTTCTTGTAAGTTTTCAGATATGGAAGATGATGTAGACATCAGCGCGCTCACCATGGAGCAGTACATAGCTTTGATTCCAGATGACATTAAACCAGGCACAATGAACCCCAAAATTGGCGATGACGTCGAATTTGAGATAAATGCAAACTTTATGAAGGAATTACGACGCAAACTTTTTGCAGGCACCAATGATGAAGACGCTTACGATTATGTACGTACTGTATTAGAGATTGTGGATCTCTTCCACTTCTATGGCGTCACTCATGGTGCAATTATGCTTAGGGTATTTCCAATTACACTCAAGGGACGAGCCTTGAGATGGAAAGACAGGCTTTCAGCAGGGACAATCACTACATGAGATCTCCTTAAAAAAGAATTTATTTGGAGATATTGTCACCCTTTCATAACTGCCAAGAAATTAAAAGAAATTCACAATTTCAAACAAGAAAGGGACGAGACATTGTATAATGCTTGGGAAAGATACAATGCTCTTCTTTACCAATGTCCGCTGCACGATCTGAACTGTCAACAAAAGGTTCATATCTTCTATACTGGATTAGATATCTCCACCCGCAAAATTCTCGACTCTAATGCGTTCATTCCTCTGATGACACCAACGCAAGCCCTTGAATCAATACAAGTCATGGCAGACCATTCGCATAATTGGTAAGATGAAACAACCACTAGGGAAAGAATCAACGATGTCTTAGACAACATTGATGCCATTCACGAAAGTTTCAAAGGGGAACATCTAACCAAGGAGTACCCTCTTAAAAAAGTAGACGAGGCAATCAAGCATAGCAGATATATGGAACCCTTGGAAGAAACCATCATCAAATTTTGCGAAGACTCAATTAAAAAACAGATCGTGGATGATGAAAGGATGAGGAAGATCTTTGAAAACATGGAATCGGACATAAGGGCACTTGGAACTACAACTAACCCATAAAGTCCTCACCAATACAGGAGAAAAAGTCAAGGCAATAACTACAATGGGTAAGGAAAACATAAAGGAGTCGGTTCCTCGTGACTTACCACTTACACCATTTCTAGGACATTTGAAGGAACAAATGGGTAGCCCTTATAGAACTCGCGAAACCGTTCGCATGATTAGAAATCCTAAGGAAATTCATAATGTGAAAGCTCAAGAAGATGAAGGGAACATGGATGTCGTTTGGGACATTACAAGCAAGGATGCAGAAATGCTGAGGCAATTTCTAACACCTACCATACACACTTTACCTAATCTTGAACCAGTAGTGCAACCATATATACTACTGGGACCAGTCCATAATAAGGATAAAATTGTAAGGGAAAAGGAACAAGATTATGATATTCCTCTAAATGATAGCGTAATGCAACATTTTACCCCTCAGGCGATTCACATCACACCATCTGACGATAATTATGTAGCACCGGCTACAAATCCTATGTCTAATAAGCAATTAAACAAATTCGTGGAGGAATTTTCTAATATTGCAAAGGTTACCAAAAAGGAATATGATAACCCTGTTATAAAGACATATGATTGTGAGACCTTCATTTGGAAATTACTACACCAAGGGAGCCAATCATCAAGGGAAATGAAATCTCAGCAGCAATATGGTTCTAATTTGTCATTCCCCTACCCAGTAGCAAATCATGGTGTTCATTGCTACTCTCACTCGCACTTAATCTCAAGTGAGGGAAATAACACCTTATTACTTGGCAAGTAAGGGTTGAGTCAAGCTCGTGACACAAACAAAAACAAGCGCTTTGTGGGAGGCACCCCATGACTATCTTTCATTCTGCATATTAGTTGGTTTGTATGTTTTCAACTTTGTTTTGCAGAATCCGTCAGCTAGGAGGAAATTATCAAGACTGGCTCGACTCATAATCATGTGGTAACTTTGCTGAATCTGCAGCAGTTATGGCGTAACAATATTAGCTTATGCCGTTACCACTATTGTTATGACGTAACCAGTTTTACTGTTACGTCGTAACACCTTAAAAACTTAAAAAATTTACCACTTGATTACGACGTAACATGTCTAAACCTTGTATATGTATATGGACTTTGTGGGTATGTTCTCTGGAAGCCCTCACGAGACTAAACTCGTCCACTTGGGCCACCAAGTGGTTTAAAAGGCTTGTTGCATATGCTAAATGCAACTGTGATTCCTACGAAAGTGAGTTAGGTTTGTATTTCCTATACACTTCATAATTCTTGTAGAATGATTTTATGCTTGTTTTTGTGATCATAGGAGATAAAGGGCTTGCGGGGAAAACGAAGATAATCTAAAAAGATTTCCGACAAATTTTAAAATCTCAAAGCAATGCTCAGGGAGTTTCTTGTCTTAATTCTACTCTTTCCTTTTTATTTCATTTCCTTAATGTACAATAGGGACATTGTACAATTCAAGTGGGGGATGGGAGTAGAATTAATACTTGACGTATGTTTTGCCTTTAATTTTCTAGTTTTTTTTTAAATTTATGCCAATTTTAAAAATTTTGACAAATTTTTCTTAAATAATTAGAATTAATCTTTGCCGAATGCACATTACCCTTTATTATTACTTGGTGAGATTTAAGCCTAATATTCTATTTCCAACATATTATTCAAAAATCCACCAAAATATTGAGTGTGCCGGTAGTATTGTAGACTTTAGAACTTGGCCTTTACATCATTTCGAGACCTAATTGATTAGCAGGAATAGATAGTTCAAGAAGGCAGGATTTAGAAAATCACCCAAATAGCCTTTATATGCGTGTTTATCGACTTGTTACACTGACTTGTCGACCTCCCGAGATAAACCCTTTTCTTACACTCATTATCAGTGCAAGATACCCCTAGATCACCTTTGTTAAACCAATTTATGTTTCACCCAATGTTATATGTATCGTTACACCCTTTCGCCTTAACCTACCCTATAGTCTATAGTTATCTCTGTGTTGAAATTTCTGGCTACTTAAGTCCATGGTTCGGGGGAATGGGAACGAAAATTTTATGCATTCATGGAAGACCAATCAGTTATGATCTACAAAAGACCCCCTATACCATCACTTTTGACGTTGTTCATCTCAAGTGGGTGATGTGCGTATTATATCAAATCATGCAGGGGCAATAATAAAAAGATATAAACTCCTGTAGCATTTGCATGTTCTAAAGGAATAAAATGAAAAGAAGAGTGTGCAACTAAAAGCCACCCATATGCTAAAAAAATGTAAAAATGATGCAAATTAAGTCAAAATAAAAATGGAGCTAGTAGCCTATTATTGCACCAAGCCATATCAGTAATTATGAAGAATGAAGCTAGTAGCCTATTATTGAAGATCAGATTTTTGGACTTAAACTCTTGGACTTATGGATGGACAGTAGTTAGTTATGACAACCTTATATCTCTTTAGACTATTTGTTTTGTGTTTTTATATTAACAACCATTAAATGTGTATCCCATGTCTATCCTAACCTTTTATCACCCTTAAACATATTACCCTTGTTTCCTTCAAGAATTATTTAAACCCTAATTCTAACTGGTGCAGATTTGTGTACTTTCCAAGCTTAAGATAGAATACATGCTATGACTGTTCAATTGAGCGATTACTCCGAAAATGAAACACTTAGACTAGTGGAGAGCATAGTGACTTTTTTTCCCCTTTTCATGAGGTGTTCGGCTTTGATGTTTTCTAGCATAAGTGTTTTATAGATTTATTTCTTGAATTTACTCTCGAGAAATCTTTTTATGAAATATTTTAACATGTTCTACTTGAGGGCAAGCAGAAGTCAATTGGGGGGATATTTGATAAGATCAAATATTTAATACTTTTTAGTATCATTTTACCCCCTAAATTACCTGCAAATGTTTCACTAACACTCGAAAATGAGATATTTTCTACTATTTTGTAGTTTTTAGGTAAAATGCAGGAAAGTGACAAGAAACAATGGAAAAAGGACCTAAAGTGTAATTTTCTGAAGATTGTTATGACGCAACACCATATATGGTTACGCCGTAACATATATTAAGCAAGTACGAAGATCAAGGACAATGTTACGGCGTAACAACATATCTAGTTACGCCGTAACCATGTGTTTGGAAGGAAATCTTGCCAAAGTTAGAGTTACGGCGTAACACCATATCCAGTTACGCCGTAACTATGAAGATCCCTAAATATGAAATGAAGATCAGATACTTATGGACATTATTTGAAGGTTACGGCGTAACACCATATCTGGTTACGCTGTAACAGCTGCTTAAATATGGAATGTCGTGTAAGATTGTTGCGGCGTAACACCTTTATTAGTTACACTGTAACATGTTCGATACTTATAAATAGAGGCATTATTCAAGCTATTCCGACATCACTTCCTCCACAGCCAATTAGAGAGGCGACAAAGGCTTCTAACCTTCGAAGAATTCCACCTGGAGTCCAAGGGAGATGACACTTTACTTACTTTTTGTATTCAATCGTTCAAATACGAATACTGTAAGAATTATGAATTTTCAATCTATGATTTCTTTTATTTCTTGCTGTGTTTTCGTTACTATAAGCGGCTAAGCACTTAAAGTGCTGGCCTAGTTATGAATTTACTATTGTTATGATTGTTTCCTGTTAGATTATGGTTTCATTAGATATTCTTTGACTATCGTGTAACCTTGAGTTTTGGTAGTACAGGTGGTTTGGACCTGGCTTGCCCTATTATTAGATTAACTAGTCAATATAGGATCCAAAGGGTACTAGGGAGGATCACTAACTCCTTACCTAGTGTAGGAACTAATCGGTCACCACACTTATCACTCGAAATACTTAAAAAGCACATGAACTCTTTCAGATGGGGTTAATAATCTACATAGGTTATTAGATAAGTTTTGGGAATAGTTAGGATTAATCACTGCAACCTGGATAACCTACCTCCCAGATGATTTGGGACTGATTCGGAATCGCAAAAAGTATAGGATAGACTACATATGCATATTCATGTCTATCGACCTTAGAAACCACTAATGAAACCATAGTTTAACATTGCACAGGAAAACGTTTTCATAAGAATAGTAATGAAGTAACTAGGCTAGCATGTTTTCTCTTTTGATATCTCCAACACTTTTAATTTTCAGTATTAATTTTTATTGTTATTTATTTCTAATCAAATCAAAACCATTTTTAAAACGTGACATTTCAAATTAAAACTAATTACAACTTAGCTCTTGGGACGACCTCGAATTTACCATTCTGTACTACATACGATCGGGTTTTCTGCCCGTTAGTGCGTTGTCAGGTAGATCGAGTTTTATAAATTTAAAACTTGATAAAAATATATTTCAAAAGAAAATACGCATCAAGTATGATCGGCACAGTATAAATAATCATCATAGGAGTATTTGGATCTCATAGATTTCCCTATGTTGAAGGTAATGATTTCCTTTCCGACCCTCAGACTTATCTTTCCCTCGTGAACGTCAATTACGGCGCGGGCAGTGGTGAGGAAAGGTCGCCCCAAACTGATCAAAACTAGTTCGTCCTCATCTATTTCCAAAACTACGAATTCGACCAGAAAGATAAACTTATTAATTTTAACCAACAGATTTTCACAAACTCCAATGGGATATTTGATTGATCGATCAGCCAACTAAATACTCATCCTAGTTGGTTTCAGCTCAAAAATGCCCAATCGTAAGAAGAGAGAATGTGGCATTAAGTTGATACTTGCCCCTAAGTCGGCCAAGGCGTCTTTCACTGTTAAAGGTCCGATAAGATATGGTAGTGTGAAACTCCATAGGTCTCCTTCCTTTTGGGGCAAGCTCCTTTGGATGACAGCCGAGCATTCTTCACTGATCTTGATCAAGGAGGCTGCTTTTTCATGTTTCTCATTATGCAAGAGAAGATCTTTTAAAACCTTGTCTCCCTTGGCATATAAATCATGGCCTCCAGGAATGGTAGGTTAACATGAATCTGCCTGAAGATAGACAAGAGCCGTTCCTCCTCGTCATCCTTTTTCTATTTCTTTAACCGGGAAGGAAAGACACGCCATATGATTTAGAGGGTTGGTAAAAGGTAGGTGAATGTGGGGTTTTATTATCTTGTGTGGGGTGGTGATTTCTTTAATGTCTGGTCTTTCTTCTACACCTATTCTGTCAGTGCTGTCGACTGCTGCTGAGTTTGGTGAAGCTGGGTAAGGAGGATCGCAGGTGGTGACCTCATATCTTGTTGTGATGGCAAGCGTGGGTGCTTTGGGTTCAGGTGGCTGAGGATTTCTTTTAAGTATTTGAGAGAATTGATTGTGCATATCATGTCGCTGCTTATGCAACATTTCTCTAAACCATTTACATGGAGATCTTTCTCAAGCATAAAGTTGGACAAATCATCTTTATATTTTCTTATAACGACCTACTTAGGACCTTCTTCCCCTTCCGTTCTTCGTCGTATGTTTCCTCATGGTGAGATTTCGTCATTATAATAGAATCTCAACAGCGAAGAGTCATCATAGATGTCTCCTCCGGATAAGCATACTTGTTTGGGTGGCTTATTTTGATCACATTTATCGGGTTTTCTATTCGCATGAGTGTTGTAAGGTAAGAGATCTGCTTGCAAGCCTTTCTGATACGCCCTTCGAGTGTAGGTTTGATTATTTCAAAAATGGAAGAGATATTCATAGGTAGTGGTGGGTCATCTCATAAGTCGTATTGATATTGGACATATTCTTCTATACGGTCTTACCCTTCTTCTTCTTCACTGAGTGAGCTGAAGCGGAAATGAGCGAATTGATCAAGTTTCCCTCGATCACAAGGGGATATGTTATCATGAAAGATTTGAACTAAAAACCATTTCTGTATTCCATGATAGGGAACTTGTCAGATTAGATCCTGGAAGCGAATCCAGGCATCCTTGATAGGTTCGTTAGTCCCTTGTTGGAATCGAAGGATCAAGTATCGAAGAAATGAGGTACGGCCCGCTGGAAAGAAATAATCGAGAAATTAAGAGACGAGTTGTTCCCATGTCGTAATTTGGGCAGGGTTGCTTTATCCAACCATTCTTTTTCTTTTCCGTTCAGGGTGAGGTGAAAGAAACGAAGCCTAGATGTATCCTTTGTGGCTCCGTCAGCTTTCATGTTATCCACTATACTCAAGTAATGTCTGATGTGATGAATAGGATTTTCGCTTTCAATCCTTGGAATGTGCACGCTCCTTGGATTAGCCAGATATCACATGCGGCAACGATGTTTCATATTTGTTTAGCGGGAGGAACGATAAGGTTTTAGAAACCGGCCAAGTTGGGTGAGGAATGTTCTCGCAGGTTTTTGAGGGAAGATGGTGGTTTGGGTCCGGAATCAGTAGAGGATGAAGCTTGTCATCGAAAAGGTTTCTTCTGGATATAGCCAAAGAGTCATTTCGTTGTTGATGACATGAAGCCTTTCCACGCATATGTAATTCTCTTTCAGGTTCATCGAGAGGTTCTGTCAGTTTCTTAACGAGTTAACGGTACTACAGGTCATGGTGGGGATTCTAAGGAGAGATTTACGAAACAAAGGGAACAAAGAAAATATAGACTACAAGAAAGCTAATTGATAGAAAATATAATCTCACTTGATAGGAATCAAGCGAGTAGACCTAAGCTAAATTAAATTCGAAACCTAACTATTCCCCACGCAGCGACGCCAAAAACTTGATGCGGGTTTTGCAACTCATAAAAAAGTTTTACAACTCCCTAGGCAGTGTACCTAACCGTTGTAGTGTAGTATAGGCAAGACTCGGGGGTTGTTATCGTTCTCTAAGGGAATAGGTTGGGAATGCTCGAACTAAACGTAACTAATGTCTAAGGGGTTTAAAGAAGATTATTTTTGTATTTTTATATTTTAAGAAAGCAGGTAAAATCTCTGGTTTTGAAGGGGGTTTTGGTTTTAAAACTAATTAAACTAAATAATTAAATTTAAACTCATATGTGAAAACTCAGTAGGTAAATAAGCAGGTTCCTTGGGCTTGAGTTTAGCGCTTTGCTATTTATATTACTCGTGCTGGATTTATTCATAGTCGTTGTGACTCATCATCGTTTATCTACAAACATGGGATTGTGATTGCTTATTTATATTTGTATGTTGATGCTATTATTCTCACTGCTTCATCGGAGTCTTTGTTACAGCGGATTATTGCTTCTTTATATAAGGAATTCTCTATGATGGATCTTGGTTCACTTAATTATTTTCTGGGTATTTCCGTTACGCGTGACTCTTTGAGGATGTTTTTATCTCAGCGTAAGTATGCTACTTTGAATAACTTCCAACAACAAAAAGAAACCTTGAACGACAAAATCGCCCAAATAATTATCCCGTAACTTGGAATAACTTCTAACAACAAAGTTACATGCCATGGAGAATTTGCTCTCCATTTCCACAACCCAAGCAAATGCAACAAATGCAAACGATGTTTAATACTAACAATTTTGGACCCATGAGATATTAGAGACCAAATGTTTGAGTTGATATGCATTTAAATAGATATGATTGGGAATTATTGATTTGGAGCCCGACGAGTGGATTAAAGATAGTGGATGCACTAAACATATGACGGGTAATCGCAATCTCTTCTCACCATACAAAACATATTGAACAAACACTAATATGAGGTTATAAGTGCTTCTTAAATCCCAAGTTATCTACATGCTCAACATTTTCAATAGTCATGAAGTTAAGAGATTTCGTACCTTTGCCAATAACGTATCCTCTATATGTGGTTATAAGTGCTTCTTGGTTTGTGACATTTGAACAAACACTTGGTAGTTCTTGAGATATATTATTTGGTCATAAATGCTAATTTTATATGTTGTGTATAAGATGTGCTCATGGTTGCTGCTTTCGTAATTGTCATCGGCTATTTTTTGGCTGGGGAAAATAGGTCTTTTATGTTATTCGTTAATGTATATGATAAAGTCAATTTCAAAAAAAAAATGCAAACATTGTCATCGCTTGACCTAAAAAGGCGTGCTAACGTCGGTATGTTTTTTTATGATTATTATCAGACGTGTATTTTATTTGGATGTGTCGAAATAGAACTGCACTCTTATATCTATTGTTAGATTTTTAGAGATTCAATAATTTTTTATCGTCTTTAAAGTTCCAGATTTAATTAGCGTTATGTTCTTATATTTGAAATTACGTTTGCAATATGCTACTCATTTGTAATGGTAATACTTTACATTACCAAGCATCAGTGCGTGGTAATACATTTTCCCATGTATTTCATATATTTTTTTTGCACATGTAATTTATGTAGTGGGTGTTTGCCATTGATAATTCGGTAACATGTTTATTCTTGTTTTGTCGTGTAAAAAAAATGACGTGCATACAAATTCAAGTGTCTTTTCTTCCTAATACAATATCATGAACCGAGGAATTTTATGTGTTTGTGTTTATAACATGAACCGATGGATTTTATTTGTGGTTAGTGTATTGTAAGTTTGAGACTAAAGAAGATATCTCCAATATTAGGGTTCGCAGCAACGCGCGGCCGCTTAATCCCCCTTCGTTTCACACACAACACATATAAAAAAATATATAGATTGCGGACTAAAGATAAACTCGTAATTAGGGGAGCGGGTCGAAATATTAAAAGGAACAAGATCCCCAGCCACCGAAAAACACATATCCCAGAAATAGAAAGGATACACTTTGCAAAACCAAACATTCGATCTTTTGAACTATCAGTACATGAATTTCATTCTTATTGCGCTACTTTTATATACTGGCAGTATTGCGAATTTTGAGTATTTATTTTACAATCATGTATATGTTTTACTGGCGTGCGATCAATTAATATTAGGTTAAACTCAATTAGAAATCATCATAACCAACTTACGAAGTTTATATGCTAATTGATTAATGATGATAAATAAAATTATGGTTCTAAATTCCAATTCAGTATATTGAAATATTAAGCATAACACTTTTAAATCATATTTTTGTTTTCGCCTACCACTTTTTTATGAATTCAATTTTTTCTAAAAAGTGCTAAAACGCTACTAAAAAGCTACGGTTTTTTGAGCTGTTTTCGGAGAAATTTTTTTTGCCCCCTATATGCCAAGATCCTGGCTCCGCCACTGCTTGAACTCACCACGCGCATTTCATTTTTAGCTTGTATCGATATCTAAAGCAGCACTTTGTTTTCAAGGATCCATGACGCCGACCTCGCGTCTTCTTCTTCTTCTACATTTGCTTGTTGTTATGGTGATGTTACTTCCCAAAGCTCGTGCTCAACACCGCTATAGTACCACCTGGGACTTACTCCTACCTCTTGCCAACAACATTTCCTTAAACATTACTCATTACATCCGACGAGTGGATTCTGAACGTCACTTTTTGTGGAATGTAGTAAGTATTTTTCGTCTTTTATATCCTGCTTCATTTCCTTTTACTACATAGTCTGCTTATGTATATATATTTATCTCTATAGTACCGTACCTCATCAAATTCTGAAAGACTACCGACAGTTGTCAAGGAATTGAACGAGGAATTAACCCAGTGGGAGTATATTAACAGTAGAATCAATATGATCGGGTTATTTCTCTTTGGACCTGAAAAATATCGATCGATACTCAGTACTATTAGAGACCCCAAGCAAGGTCTTGCAGATGACATGCAATGCTTTGCTTCTACGGTACCAACCTAATTACGCCAACTACATATACTTTTCAATTTCATATTCTATGACTGGTTGATTTACTAATCAAGGTTTTGTTTTATTAAAGTGGCATATGTTTTACGAGCATTGCGGTTGTCTCCCTAAACACTGCTGGGAGCGCTTGACAGCGTTTGGAAATATGTGTAACTATGCGACTGACAAGGCAGCAATCAAGGAAGCATTAGCTTTTGCTTGTGGCATGGACATAATCAATCCATCGAGTAACAACCTTTATGATTTTCTTACGTATTGACGTAGGATAGCGGAAGGCTTTTGTTTACAATCACGTTGTAAACAGGTTAGATAAACCTCGGTTGAAGTTTGGTTCACTAAGAACACAAAACAGAAAACGTAGTACACGTATATACAAGGAAATAAAGTTTAATATTGAATAGAATGAATTACAATATGCTGCTGGAATTTAGTCTATATAGACCTAAGAATCCTAATATGAGTCAAACAAAGTTTCCTAATAGAATAATAATCCTAATCAAACAAGTAAAGATAAACCTAAAATATGACTAGACTCGAGATAAATCCTAATTAACTTCTAATCCAAATTAATTCTTTCGGAATTATCCTTTTTTTTGTTCTTTTTCCAGTTTTGGTCCTCCATCATTCTCCCCTTCTTGAAAAGAACGCGACCACGAGTCTTAAAGGGATTAGCACCTGGTCCGAGGGAATAGTAACTGCACATATATTCTTTTGCTTGTCGAGCACAACATAATCTGATTCTTCTTTACTTTGGCTGTTGTTGCTTGAACTTCATCTGAATAAGGACATAGTGTGAACTTGTGACCATCTTTTGAAAAGGTGTAGGTGTTCTCATTTCCTCTGTGCACCACATTTAAGTCGGATTGCCAAGGTATTCCTAGTAGAACATGACAAGCATCCATGTCTACTATGTCAAACAGAATCGTGTCTTTGTATTTTCTCATGGCAAAAAGGACCTCGCATTGCTCGGTTACTCTTACCTCTCCAACAACTTTAATCCAACCAATCTTGTATGGTTTTTGATGTTTCTTTGGTGTCAACTTGAGACGAGTCACGATGTCCCGTGAGATGATATTCTTACTACTTCCCCCGTCAATGATAACGTTGAACGCATCTTGGTTAATCTTGCATCGTGTTTGGAAGATTTGTCATTGACCGTCTTCACTTTTCACTAGTAAGTACTAATCGTCGAACAAGACCTAAGAAGGCTTCACTATGATCATCATCATCTTCAAAAACAGCATCAATCCATCGTCTTCAGATTCACTATTCGCCTTCTCACGTTCAGCTAGGTTAACATGCTTTGCAGCTCGACATTGAGACATTGATTTGAGGTATGACCGACTTCTTGGCATCGATAACACTTAATGCCTACAAGACGAGCATATGGTTTATTAGATGACTTGTTTATGACGTGTGTGGAGGTAGTGGTGGTCGTTGTCTTCTTCTTTTCATCATCAACTTCATGTGTGGATTTGGAATGATCTACTTGGGCATCACCTCCTGCTACTACTTTGGTTTGTATCAGATTTGGTTTTGTACATGGAGCTACCTATGCGAACAACTTCATCTATAGTCCATGTTTGAAGAGATACTATGGCTTTAATATCATATCGAAGGCCATTGTTGAACCTCTTAACTTGTGCATCAGATTCTTGGTTGATTACGAGATGTAAGTCTCATGAATTCTTCACGGTTTGAGATGATTGACGACAATTTTGATAATGCGTTTGTTTGTAATCGACCGGAAGAAACCGCGCGGACATTACTCTCTTCATCTTGCGCCATGCGCAAATTGGTTGCTTACACCGACGACTTGTTTGAAGGTTGTCCCACCAAGATGAGGCGGCTCCTCTCAACTTGTAGGCAACATATTTGACTTGGGATTCTTCGGTAATGTCCATGAGTTCAAAATATTTTTCTTTTTCAGAAACCCAATCAAGAAAGTTTTCAATGTTTAATGACCCCGAAAAAGTTGGTATGCCCACCTTTATCCTAGGCATACGATTCCTTTGATGATTCGCGGGATCAACTTGATCACCTTCTTTGTCTTCGTCACTTGAGGACCCATAAACCTTGTGATCATGTTTTGGTTGCTCGCGAATATCGAGTGCCTCGAGAATTTTGGTACTTTGTTCGGTTTGTTGCTGCAGTTTTCGTGATTGTTGTTGCAGTTGTTGAATCGCTTGTAAGGCTTGCAAAAGTGCGGTATTATCGGTCATGGTCACTTAAAAAAAAGTTCTTGTTATTCGTGAATAGTACGATGAACAGTTTTTTTAAAGGAATAAAACAGCTAAAAGAAAAGAAAAGCATATAAGAATCGGGGAAAACCTGAATTGATAAAAGATTGAGATCGAGAGTGGTGACCTGATGTCAATTTGGGAGAGACCCAATTTGAAAATTGGCTCTGATGCCACCTGTAGGACAGCGGAAGGCTTTTGTTTACAATCACGTTGTAAACATGTTAATTGCTAACGCAAGATAAACCTAGGTTGAAATTTGGTTTACTAAGAACTCAAAACATATACGTATGCTGGAATTTAGTTTATATAGACCTAAGAATCCTATGTGACTGGAACAAAGTTTCCTAATAGAATAATAATCCTAATCAAACAAGTAAAGATAAACCTAAAATATGACTAGACTCGAGATAAATACTAATTAACTTCTAATCCAAATTAATTCTTCCGGAATTATCCTTTTTTTCTTTTTTCCAATTTTGGTCCTCCACGTATTTACTTGCACCGTCACTCAACATGCAAGCTAAAAACATTACTGCAGAGAACTTTTTAAATAATTTTAATAGATGCTTTTATTCTCTCCAAAAAAAAACTTCCATGAGAGGTGATAAAAAGTACTAAAAGGATAAGTTAGACTATTTAATTATTACTGCAGCACTTTCATTTTAGTATTGAGGAATTACTAATTGTTGCGTTCATTTCTAAAACCACAGTTGTGAATGTGAAAAATCGTCCATCAATTCTTCGTGTCACACCCGCACCAGTTCGTGGCTCTTTCGAATACTGTGAACGTGTTGCAGTAGAAGGCGTTTCTAGAATGAAACTTGGGAGTTTTTCCAAAAAATATCATGTATTGTTACTACCATCAAGGCTGGAGTGGAATGACGAGGAAGCCCAAGTTTGTGTTCACAGGTACGTAAAAGAGGCTTGTAGTTTCTATCTTTTATGGTTTTGTTGGTAGTCTTCATTGAATCGAGGCAAGAATACAGTAAACCCATATGGGTTATTTAAAAGTTATAAATTGGAATCAATATGATAAACGAAGCCAGTTAGATAAATTCATGTGTGTTTATGATAAGGAAGAAGAATAAACTGATGTGGGATTAGGTTTTGTTAGGGTTTTAAGGGAAAAATTTAATATTTTCCTTTTCTACTAAATTTCTTCATATGACCTATTCCCACATATTGAGATTACTCAATTCCAATAAGGTCAAATATTTTTTCCTTTAGAAAAGGATTTATTCAGTTAGAAAGTTGTTTGCAGGGATGCTTCACTGGGATTGTGTGAATGTGAAAAGGATGATTGGAGATCTCTTGAAAATGAGGAATGGAGGTTTGTGATGTCACCTTACGAGCAAATGTATGTTGATGTGAAGCTTTCTCCTCGGACTCATGGTTATGTATCCGTCTATCTTGAGGAAGGTAACTTTAATTTGTATTTACAATTATTGGTTGTCAAGTTTGTGTCTTTTTTTATTGGTAGTGTGTGCGAATCATAATGTCTATTCGTCACTTTTAAAAAAGGGTCAATTGCATATATATCCCTCTAAAGCTCTATAATTACATATATATCCAAGCTAATATAATAATTACATATATATCCTTACCAAACATAAAGAATTGCATATATATATATCCAAATTCTTGATCCTTGATTTATATATATTTAGAACTTTTAAATTCATAAAAATTCTTATTTAATATTTGATTGACTATTATAACCTTCTTGTTTCATATGGTAATTATCCTTCTTCAATTATTCCTTAACACTGTGTTTTCGAGTTCTAGTTAAGAAAGAAAATGAAAGAAAGTGAAAATGAAATAGCTCGTGTTGTGTTCTCGAGTATTACTTAAGGAAGGAAATGAAAGGAAATGTATTGTTATTTTGATGATTATAGAAGGAAAGTGTTTCCTCCCAATTTTGCGAGGAAAATGTTTCCTGTACTTTCCTTTCCTTTTCTTTAATGAAATAACTCAAGAACACAGTGTAAATACAAAACATAAAAAAGACAGATAGTACACGCTGTGTTGTTTTTACTTATATGAGGCTAGTGACAAAAAGAGATGCCATAAACATGAAAATATTATGCTGTGTTTCTGATAAAATCGGATTAGTTTTCCTATTTCGTCTTTTTTTAAACACACAATGAGGTCAATTAAAATATGACTGGGAAATGGTCTTCTCTTGGTTTGTCTTACAATCTTTAAATTAAATACTACAACACCAATTGGACCACAAACACCAACTACATAATCAACTGCTAGAATACACACAAGAACGGTAAACGAAATCAATATATACTAAACTAATACAATCATTTGTGAATGAAAATAGAATAAAATTGATTGACTATAACCTGAGCCAATATTTGGAAAATAATGTGAAGTGATTTTAACATAGATGTGGGCTGGATAAGCATCAACAAGAAGAATCATAAGTAAGGATATAATGGTCAATCCACTAATAAATAATAATTGTAAATTTATCTAAAGGTTTTATTTATATTTATTTAAAAATTAGTTATAATGCCCGTGCACGTTTTTTTACAATGTGTATTCTATCGTGATAAAGTATTCATTTTTCATTAATATAAATCATTTTTTCTCATATCATCAAATCATTCTACATGTATATACGTTTCGTATGACATTTAATATATGTATTTTATTAATTATTTTCTGATGTATTTTTTTATTATATTTTAAGTGTTTGTTTTTTTTTTAATTTTTTTTTACTTTTGTATTATACGAAGAATTGAGTCCTACTAATTGTAGTTTTACGTGTCACCCAAAAAGGAAGTGGTTCCTGTAGCATTCATATATTTGGTAACATTGAGAAAAGGTGATAAATGATCAAGAGATATCTCATTCAGACCACGCACATCTGATTGAAAACTGAAAAGTTTGATCTTTCAGGAAAACCTAAATGAAGAAAAACTCATTCATATGTATGTGCCTTTCATGTACAAAATTAAGATGTTAAAAGGTATACTTTTAAGCCAACCATGGTCAAAATTCAATTTGTAACACATGCAAACTCTTAACTTTATTATTGTTGTTATTTCCTAGAATTAAGTTAGTAATAAGTATAATGATAAATTGGTACATTATTAGGGTACGTGTCTTACATCTTGAAAGTGTAACGGAGGCCCAACCTACTTTACCCACATTCAGAGCTCTTTGGTAGAGGTGACCAGGAAAACCGAAAAAACTAAATAAACCGAAACCCGATACCCGAAACCGTACCGAACCGGAAACAACCGAACATAACTAATAACCAAACCGAATTTGCCAAAGCTGAACCGAACAGATTTACAAATTCGGTATTCAGGTTGGAAATGGGTTTGAAATCTGAACTGAAAACCGATTTTATATAAATATAGATATTTTTTTTTATATTTGAAGAGGAAACGAAACTTGCGTACACGGTTTAAATTTTTGTCAATAGCTACATTGATTTTTTTAATCCGTGTACACGACTAAAATAAATAGGATTTTCTTTTGTGAATCAATTCTCCTTCAGTATATGCATTAGTTACGAAATCCAAATTAGAAAAAGTAAACTAATACGTTTATACTCGTACAATGCCTTATTTCTTAGGAGTTGAAGTGATTATCCATTACACATAATTTGTTACATCAAGATACCTGTAACATATCATTCTTAATGTAAAGGAATGTTTTACAAATGATGAAGAATTGATGGAAAATCGTGTGAAGGGATAAACGTGTTCCGGGGAATAATATCATATGTGCAACCATTGTCTATCAATCGTTGTTTTTATTCCTAATGAGAAAGGAGTGACATCCTGTAAAACAATATCTTGAGCCTCATCATATAAGTTTCAAAATACAATGTCAAACACTCATTTGCTGCCCTGGGCGAGATGGCTGAAAAATGCCCTTTGTAAGTAACCTAGTTACTATCTTATCAGGGTTTAAAACTTAGTTAACTAGACGATTCAATTTAACACCAACTTCCATCCAACAACTAATTAAATAAAAAAAATGTTACAATAGAGAGAGATTTACTCAAATCTCAAGTACAAGTTAAATCAACAAAGCTAAAAAAGCTAACATTTTTTCTTTAAATAAAAAAGTTAATTATCTTTTTGCAGTCAATATTTGCTATGAAATCATATCTAGTTATAAAACTTGTCATATTTAAGTGTAAACATATGGTATACGAAGTAAATTAAAAAAATAAACGTATACTTCGATATGAAGTATAAACACATATAAAAGACTATCAAACAAAAAATAAATTCTTCGAACCCATGCCTACATGAACATAGGCAGTTGAAAATAGTTGTAATTTATGATATAAGTATAGAAGCCAATAATGGTCATTTGCTAAAAAGGATACAAATAAAAATCAAGAATTTGAGTAGGTTGTTTGTAGAAATATATTTTTTTACCCTTCCACCCCACGTGACCCTGACAATATAGTACAAATTATTAAATTAATATTTTCTTTCTTTTTATTCTTTAAAATTCCATCGTCTTCTTCCTTTACATGTGTTCTTCATCAAAATTTTAGAATCTAATCTTTCATATTTTTTTCTTTACTAACGCAATATAGACTTAAAATTTGATGCCCCTTCAACTTTGATGCCCTGGGCCGTCGCCCATCTCGCCCGGTACCAGGGCCGGCTCTGCCCATTTCATTACGTAGCACTTGTCAGTACATCTTGTGGCACCCTGACCAAACGCTGATGACGTTAGCACCAAGGTTTTACAACAGTTAAGATACAAAACACACAAAGATGCACGTGAACAGGGATATAACAGGTGTAAAATTTTAAATTTAAATATAAGATCTTTCCCCCCTGAAAGGCGAAAACAAAAATCATATCAAAATTTGTAGATTTCACCCTCACGTGAATAGTTCTTTAGAAGGTGAAAAAGGGAGGGAGGGTTATTTAGCACTAAAGCTTATAACCAGATTACTGAAAACACCATATTTCACTGTCAAGGAAGATGTGTAACTTTAGACCCATTTTAAGCAATTCAAATTGCTATTGGGTAAGCCTATCTATGCAGCTTACTTGCTTATTGCATTCTCAAATTACAATAGGCTGTTTTTCAATAGCTACCGTAGAGGATGCTATTCTAACAGAGTTTAATTACCTGATAACCTAATACGCATAACCTTTAATCCATAAGCTAACCCAAATACCCCCTCAAGCATTACCACCAGACTATGTCTGGGATCACCTGACTAAAATGAGCTTAAGCATTTTCAAAATGCCATCTCCAAAGAGCCCGTTTTATCTCTTCAATAAGAAGATAACCACTTTTTATCAAATATTTAGATCGGTCTGAATGTAGGATGAAACAATACAATCAACATCACAAGAAAATCCGAGTTATCAATCTTGTCCTCAGTGTCACTTGAATTTGGTCCTTGTCGGGCGAAACCTGGGTGACCTTAAACGTCAGCAAAGATAAACTCGACTTCCATTCTTTATGACATAGTAAATTCTTTGGAGCCATTACCATAAGCGGCTTACGGACTCTATATGCAGCTGCAATACATGACCAAAATGTAAGAACGCGATGAATATCTTAAACTTTATTTTAAATGAGATACAATCAACTTTTTACACTTACATGTCAACGCAACACGTGGAAATAATATGCTGGAGTTGTAACATTAACAACTTGCCAATTGCATGTGTAAATTTGATCATTTAATAATCACAATTTCAGTTTAAAAAATAGCAGTCTCAAGTTGAACAATGTCAATAAATACAATAAATACAATAAATCTAAGAGCAATTGCTTGAGATGGTTAAGAAAAGAGTAGAAAATATCACATTGAAAGTGGCAAGTATATATTACTAATAAATACTCGTAGGAAACATCACGTGGAATGAAACTTAAATTTCTAACCTGGTTTTCCCACCTGCATAAGTAGAGTTGTCTGGCGCACATATCAGTTGGGCCGGGCTGCACACGGACGATTGAACCTCCCTAGAGTCTAGTTAGGAATCAAAATCAAAAGCATAATTTTAGCTAGAAACTTCCAACAACACAGCTGTGTTTTGTCGCATAAGGATTACATAGTTCAGCAATCAAATAATTATTCACTATTGGATGCTTAATACATGTTTCAACCATATAAGTGTAGTCACACCCATCAAACGGTTCATGGTTTAATCTACTACAAATTATAGTACGTGGTTTCTCTATACCCCTGTCCCCAACCAACCCACCGCCTCCCCCTAAACAGTGATGTAATAACCATTTCTCATGTGTATTCTACAATTATTATCTAGAGAACAACTTAATGGGATAGATATACACTTTGGGTGGACTTTAGTCTGAGTTGACATGATAGGCAAAGTATAATTCGACCATGACCTGTGTATCCAGTGTGGTTATTTGTATAAGGAGGTGATAGATTTTCCACTGGAGCTTGTGCTAATTCTTTCTCTAGTATATCAGCAAGCTTGTTGTTATTAATATACCAAATTATTAATCAAATCCACTCTAGACAAAAACTACTGATATATCCAAAGCTATAGTAAAACGTAACTTTTCAAATTCACAAAGCAGCAAACACATCAATTCAATATAAAAGTTACACAAATTATTACAAAGAAAAAAATTACACCTACATCATTATGCTGTCTCATAAACTAACTTCTCAGGCCTAAATCAAAAACAACAGAAGTGCTTAAGGGTTGATTTAGAATAGCTTTTCAAGTAAGCTCTTAAAAAAACATAACAACATCAAATGCCTTAAATTAAATATAAACGGGTTAGAGTTCCACTTCGTGATTTTTTATGACCATCAACAAAAAGACGTATACATAAAACATTGAGGTATTTGCGGAGTCATATACCGATATGTATATAGTATCCATACTTAGCATTACGACACTGCTTCCTTCCCACATCAGTTCAATAGTAAGTTCAATACCAACTTAAAACAAATGCCATTAGTTTCTTCCATAATACGGTCCTGCAAAGCCATTTCAAACTCTTCTTTCCACTGCCTTTTGCACATCTGCATGAAGCATTGCCCCGTAAACCAACTCTGGAACAGGTACATTATGTTCGAGCAGGTTATATTTTATGTTTCACGGTTGAGGATGAGGGCGGGTTACATTCTGGTTCATTGTCGGGTGTTTCACTTAGTGGTATTAACTCTGGTGGATTTGGTAGGTGAGGTTTTATCCTAGTGTGTCGTTTCTTCAGTCAATGATATTCGTGTTTTATTTGGTAGGTGAGGTTGCAGGGTCGAGGGTTCTGCAGCTCCTAACCTCTGAGTGGCGAACTTGGTACAGGTCCGAGGTCTTTATTCCTTAGTGTGGTCGTTTCCTTCTCCAGTCAATCATAATTCCGTAAGTTCTTTATTTGCGGTAGCCTGACGTCTCTCTGAGCTGGGGTCGAAGGTTCGCTTGTCCGGTTATCAAAGTTATAAAAGCTTGTCGGTATCAGGTTTATAAATAGGTTGGACGGTATGGTCATGTTGGCGTTTGTAATTTTAGTACCTTTGCTTTTTTTTTCTTTCTATATAATATATGTCCTTCAAGAAAAGATGGCCAGAATACAACACACACTATAACACATATTTAACAGAAGTCAATCAAAACAAAAGTATATTCTTTCCCGCTTAGTGACTTGGTGTATCCCCCAAAGTGATTAAATAAACAAATTTATTATTGAAATTCTGATAGTTTCCATATCAAGTTATCAACAGCAATTGAACCCGCTATTCGTTTAACGAAGAGTATAAACTCAAGAACCAAGTTAACACTTATAGAGACTTATAAGGGGTTCATGGTTGTAATTCATAGCCAGTGTAGGATGGGATGTAGCATTTTACCTGCGTGATGGTCGATGTTTGGCTGGCGAAATTGCTATGTACTTTCCTCGACAGGCTAAACACATGGCTCTAGTGCAGCCTTGTTAGGCATTCTAGAACCACTCATAAAGTCCTGGAGAATAATATGACATGCATATTAAAGAAGACACAAATTTAAGTGACACACGTGTGCATAAATATATCAGATATATAAATATAGCTGCCTAGTAGATCAATAGCTGTACTAATATTTTGTATCGTGCTAAACCAAGTAGTTTAACAATTTAATCTGGAAAGCAATGTTCAAAATTTGATATGGCTAAAATAAAACATATGTTTTTTTAAGCCAAATATTATTAAACATAGTACTTGTACATAGTTTGATACAGAATGGTTATAGTGATCCCACTGCATTGTATTAGTAATTTGATACGCTGTGTTTTGGGTGATCCCACTCGGTTAAAGTTTATATAGTAATCTGAATTCACATGCGATAAGGAAATACACATGCCTTTATATTTTAATGCAAACAACACAATCAAGCTTTTTAGATTACACTTTCTTAAAATATCCTTCTTAGATAGTCTGTACACTAAAAAATTGCTACCAAACACAATCTTAATGAAAGTTTCATAACTGGTTGAGACTCCTGCCCATATAAATATCCCTAATTGCAGCCGATTTCTACATTAATATACAAACCCTTTTTCGTAAAGTCTTCCGTAAATAAATTATGAAAATTATCTCCGAAATCACTTTCATAAAAATTGGGTCGACAACTTTTGTGGTTTAATTTGAAATCGCCCAATTATAGGTTTAGGTTTTGATTTGGAATGTGGGTTAAAGTGGGTAGACGTTCTAATTCTCGTATGGTTTTGTATTTTCTTAATTTTCTTAATTTTTAGTATTGGCCCATAACTTTTGTAACTCATTCTCCGTGTTTTTGAAGTTTTAGTTTTTTACAATTTGGACACATATACTTTTTAGCTTAATTTGTTCATAAAAAACAAATTTATCATATTTTTACCAAATAAGTAAGTATTTAAGGTTTTTTTTATTAAACATAAAATTGGAAAAAAATAAAAAAATTAGAAGAATCATACCTAATAAGGATTTTTTTTTTGAAATACAAAAATCCTCACTTTTCGTTTTCCTTTACTAGAAAAAAGATTTGGATATATATGCAATTTTTTATGTTTGATAAGGATATATATGTAATTATTGTTTTAGGTTGGATATTGTAGAGCTTTGTAAGGATATATATGCAATTCCCCCTTTTAAAAAAAAAAGTTTGTTAGTTTGAAATGGAAAAGCCAAACATGATGGTTCAGAAAGTCATAGTCATGTGTCTTTGTCTATATTTTATATGATGTGTGTATATCATTTAATTGGATAGTTTGTGTTGTGTTGCAGTGTCACAGGAATGGCGTTACGTGTTGCTTGCAATTGGTTTTTCGTTACTATTCTTGGCACCTGTTGCTAGCAAGTGTCTCGCCTCTTACTGTTCGAGTTTTACTAGAATTTTGTTTGTGCGTGTTATTGCAATAACATGTATTTTTCAGGTCAGTTAATGGTTAACTTGCTCACCATTTTCTTTTCTTTCTAATTATATGTTTTGCATGTTGAAACTTTACATTGAATACTTTGGCTTGAAAAATTATTAGGCTTTTGGTTCTTCTTTTTCAGGGCTCTTTTGACACTCTTTACGCAATGATATCAGTTGTTACTTGTTTGGCACTATATTCTAAGATAATGTCTATCCAGTAAGTTTAATTCTACTCCTCTTATGCTAACGTCAGGATTATCTTTAGTACATTTTCGTTAACCGTTAAATGTCTATCTATGTAGTCTTGACTTTTTTTTATCTTGTCCTTCTCCCTCGAAAGGAGAAGTAATTAAGAGCACAAGTTATTTAAGTTGCTAGTTACAATCTTGTAGAACTCATACGGTAGCCTTATCTTTCTGGAAGTAGTTAACCTATATGAATTGCATGATCTTAATATTTGACCAACATGGTGCTCTAATTTTGTGTAGTCATTCAGTAACATCCAACAAACCGCCTGGAAATCAAAAGAAGAAATCCAAGAAATTGGAGTTGGAGCAAGTGTGAGGGGTCAAGAAACAACAGAAGCTAGAGATGCTGATACTACCACTGTCAAAGGTATGTTGCACCTCTAAAGTGTTCTTGGATGAATAGTCAAAATGCAGCAATGGTTTTTTTTCTCTTTTTTTAAATTTCTGTATTTCTATTTTGGTTTTTTTAATGTAAAGAATGTTCTTGTTTGTAGTACCAAAGTTCTTAAGAGTAGATGGTTTAGCATAGATACGTGGTAGTTGTTTTGGATAAACACTCTTGTGTTTTTTTCTTTTTCTTTCGGAACATACTAGTTAGTCATAATACTTGTGTTCGTTATATTGTGAGTTTTAAGATTGTGTTTTTGAAATTGCATATGAATATCTTGTACATAATTCTACTCCTGCACGAACTTAGATTTTGACACAAGTTTCCTTTAATCGGAAAAGGGTTATTTATAATGAAAGCAAATAGCTGTCAAATACATCACACCCAACTTTCCAACAAATAACTGTCGTAGGATTAAAGAATGTCATTTTTTTCAAATCGACCTATCTACTGGATTTTCAAGGATGTAAGCACAACATTTAAGTTACAGGAGATTGGTATACAAAAATTATTAGTAAGTTTTTTGTGACATAATTCACATGATTTACCTTCAAAACCTCTGGAGTCTGGCCTATTAACATGACTAAAAACATTGACATTACCATTCAACATTAGGATTACAAATCCAAAAGTGATCTAATTCTAACAAAATATCGACCTATTAACATGACTAAAAACATTGACATTACCATTCAACATTACCAAAAAACCCATATCCAACCACTGGATTACAAATCCAAAAGTGATCTAATTCTAACAAAATATCGAAGTCACAATCATAATTATGCATGCCATGATATGAATATATAAATATATAAAATGCAAACAACAGATGAACATAATTGAGTATACAATTATTAGTGAAACCTTTATCAAAGATGGTAATCATATGTTTCATGAATCCTAATCTCAAAATAAGAATTGCATATTGCATATAATAAACAATAGACTGGTATACGATTCATTACAGATGTTCAATAAACCCTTAAACTTATTTACACCGAGGGTTTGTTTGGTTAGATGTAATGAAATGTCAAATGAATGGAATTAACGACGTAATGTAATAAGTGATGTAATGTTATAATTCATTACCTTTATTAATAATGTTTGGTTGTTATGATATGATGGAATGCAATCGATAAAAAAAAACTAAAATGTCCATTGTTGATAAGAAGTTTGTTTAATGTGGTTAATTAATGGTGGAGTTTTTTGTAAATTTGATTACATTACAAGACGTAATGAAAAAAAAGAAAGAGACCTCTAGGGAATGAAAATGGTGGTTTTTGATGTAATGAGTCATTACTTGTAATGAATCATTACTACTTGTAATGAATCATTACATTGTATAATTGTAAACAAACAATGATTGTAGCCGCCCACTCGACCAAAGTGCTAAACAATAACTATATATATATCAGCACCTCCAATTAAACACCACGTCCAGACACCACTTGTCACTTTCACTTGCTAAGCAGTGAACTTCCAACATGTTGCACAATCACAATCATAATCACATCACTTTATCAATAAACTATAAATAATGACCATTGGAAGTCTAAACTAATAAGCAGAAGTGACCATTATAAGTACAATTTGTGTACTCTTAAGACCTTAGATTTTCAGATATGGCATTTAAATCCCAACCGATCGATAAATGGATGCTTCAAAAAATCGATCATGGAGTAAAGAAGGGTTGATACATATACCTACTTGTTGAAGGCATGAGCTCAATCAAGTTTCCCTGTACAAAATAGCTGCAATAAGTAAGCAATAAAACAGAAAGTTTGATCAATAGAATATCAATAACTATTGTGTGAAAACTAAAGAAAAGAAGAGAGAAAGTAAAGAGAATCATTAAATTGAAAGCTTTTAAAAATAAAGATACCTTTTGTGTGCAAGGTTCGACCTAGGACTGATGCACATTCTTTTAATTTGGGGGATTTTTTATTTTGGGAAGATATGAACTCTATTTTGGTGCAGTTGTTTTGGAGAAGATCCTGAGACCATTATCGATGAATGATTTTGAATCGGTATTCCCGTGGCATCAAAAGCATAGAAAGCACGATTTGAGAATGATTTGTTTTGAGTTTTTAGCCAAGAACTGATTTGAGAAGGAATTTGTTTTAAAATTTGAATCGTGAATTGATGTGAGAAACCCTTTATTGTCTAGAATCATAACTGCTTATAGAATGATTTTTTGGAATGTTTTTATGACATTAAATATCATTGAAACTGGTTAGTCAAAGAAGCTTTCATATGAGGCTATTGAGTACTTGTACTTTTCAAACGTGAGGGTTAACGTGGGCTTGACACATCAAATTTATTTAATGCTCTTGCTTAAAAGACTTGTAAAAAAGCTTGTTTTATTATATAAATTTTAGCTTATTTGAAAGAAAAAGAACTTTGCATTCTACAAAGGATAAACACACATGCATATGTAGACAACTAACCTTTAATAAGGAAACAAAATTTTTTGAAGAAAAACTTGATTGGCAATCATTGGTTATTGAAACGAATATAAAAATCGATGTATATATATAAACCGACT
>BQNB010042506.1:0-46082 GCA_026074375.1 Tanacetum coccineum
AAATATAAAATGAGTATGTCAAAATTCAAATTTTGGACAGCAAGTTTGCTTGAGTTTGTTAAGTCCATTTTTAACCTTTTCTTTATACTTTACCACTTTTGTATTTTACCACAAGTCTCATATATCATATATGTTATAAATTATACATATATTAAGTGTCCATTGTCCATCCAAGTCCTCATGTGTCCAAGTTACCCATGTTAACAAATCCATTAACATACTTTAAAACCATAACTTTATTTATGTAACCTTAATTTACTAGTTTTGTCAATAATCATTTTTACACATAACCAAGTGTGTACAAGTGTATTTCTTTCCATGAGACTTCATTTTAGTGATCTATTAACATTAATATGAGTCCATAATTAATACAACAAATAAAAAACTTCTTTACATTGTTAATGATCTAAATGATGATTTAGTTATAGAATATCATATGCCATAAAATGTATAGTTGTAAGAACATAAAGAGTTCAAATGGCCTTATGAGGTATGATGATGATGAGAAACAAATGCTAAACCCTTGTTTAGCCTTATATAAAACCAACTTGCACTAGAAAACCCTTATTTTCTTAACAAAAACCTACTTCCTTTTCTTGTTTACTTAATAAAAACCCTAACTTTCTTTTTCTTGCGTAATACTTGGAAATGGTGATTCAATGGTTGGAAATACCTTAGAATATCTTGGGATAGATGTATATAGAAGTGTATGGGTTGGATAAAATTTTGTATGGATTATGTAGGGGGGGTTGATGCCGTGAGCTAGTATAGAGCAAAAGGGAGGTTATGTTTGATTTTTTTCTAAGTGTTAAGGCATGAATGCTATCTCTCTTAAGTATAGATGCATGTATGGTGCAAGACATGTCAAGTGATGGGTCTTGGTCTTAGGTATGGTCTCATGAGTCAAAGAGACATAGCATGGTGTGCATTAAAGAAGTATGGTGTAGGTTAATGAAGTATGGTGTCTTTTTGACCAAAGTGAAGAGTTTTTGATATATCTTTGTATCAAATGCCATAATTTCGGCATTTATAAGATATATATGATATATTTTGCAACTTTTATGTATTGGGTATAAAAGTGGGTATTTGTTGAAGCGTAGAAAAGTTTTTGTGGTTCCGGGAGTGTCTAAACGCAATTTATCGCGAAACGTATACACTTAACGTATCCGATAAAAATAAAATGAACAAAGTTAATAATTATTCTCAAAATAATTATATAATCCTTGATTGATGTAAACATTTAATTGTTTGATGCCCGTTTACATTGAACGCTAATTTTTAGCGTACGCGATTTAACCTATCGCTTATGATTTAAAGTGAACACGTACATTACAAAAAGTACATTGCGGATTTGTTGACGTCGTCAATGACTTGAAAACACAGGGTGTTATAAAATAAGTATTTGAATAAATATATTTTTACTTATTTATGCATAGATACATATTTTGATAGGTTATTTTTCAATTCTAATAACTTAGATTTTTTAAATTATATGTAGTGTATTTTCTTGTAACACAACCATTTATGCTACGAAGAAAATAAGATGCATAGGATGTATATTATCCTTTATCAATCGTTTAATGATATAAGTCCATAAAATCTTTAAACATAATGTTTCCTAAACATCATGTTATCCTAGGTAAATAAACAATAATATTATTCTTATTTGAGAATTTAGTTAAAAGTGAATTTTAGCTTTGAGTTGTACTTTTATGTTGTATGAGCAAAATTTACATATATTGTTAGTTTGCTCATTTTTGGTTTTTCAGAAATGACATATTTACCGACTGCATTGCGATGTAAATTGCTTGAATATTTCAGACGAAACATCCAAGTCGTCAATCCTACTTCATTGTGTATTTTATGCATGTATAGAACATATTAGTCTAATATTTGGAACACAACCATTAGACAAGTAGACTCAATATGGCATCATCAACACAAGTGTGAGTTATGATCTGATGCATATTCTTTCCATCTAGAAAATAATGTAATTATTTTCATATCAATCTAGTGTGATTGAGTATGTAGATCCAAGATAATATCTTTTGTTATATATTGATATAGTCTTGAAACTAAACAAATAAGAATCCGATTTCATGTCCATACACGAAAACTTTGTAAATTAGATTCAATAAAGATATCAATCATAATTTGAATAATGAATTGATATATTCTCGAAATCTTTCTTGACCCTCACGAACACTCATTTAAAAAAATTAAATAAGTATTTAAATAGTGTGTTCCATTAATCCCAAGATTAGTTGTAAGGTGAGGTTGATGAATAATGATAAGTTAATTTTTTATATCAAGATTGTTGTAAATTTTACTTGTGCGAAAAACTATTTGTTGTTATGTATAATATGCATAGTTTTTGACATTTTATGAGTATATAAATGAGTTTTCTAACCATTTTTATACAACACACATTTTTTGTAAAATACTATATGTTTTTTTTAAATATAATTATGTGTGTATGTTAGAACCATGCAAGCAGAAGCATTTTCTTTTTCTTAGTTACTAATATATTAATACAATCTTTTCTTTTGTTTAACCAACTCAAGGTCAAACAAAGCAAGTTATTGAAATTATTTAAACGTGTTGTTGAAAATAGATTAAATCGTTAAAAATATTTAGGTGACTAGTTTTAACACATTTAATAATATACATGACAAGTTATTAAACTCTTATTCTTAAGTATATTCTCATACTCGAAAAAGATTTACAAGATGTTTATGTAACATTTGTAAATTAAGTGATATATGCCTATATGTAATGCAAATACAATTTCGCAACTTAGTACAAGAAATCAAGCATAAGTTCTAGTTAAGTATAATCTGAAAAACTATCTACAAATGAATAGTGTACATGGCACATGTGCTTAGATATTAAATTAGCTCAATTGCAAATAGCAACGATCATTTAATAATTCAATTAACAAAATTAAGACACAAAGAAGTGCACATAATCATATAGCATAACATATAAAAATACTTGTCGTCGTTTTGTGTATTAGATACAATAATGTATACTTAGCTCGGCTTTGTTAGAAAACGAATTAGTCTCCTCCCTATTTTTCAAAGATATACCAACTAGAAATGTCCGACTCAAAAGGAAAAGATAAATACAAGTTTTACGTTAAACCGAGACTCCACGTTTTGGACTATAAGTAGTATTTTTCCTTTCTGACTTACTTAAGTTTGAAATAAATACGTATTTTTATATGAAAGTAGACTCAACTATCTTCAAAATGGCGGGTGGCACGACTTCTACGGACTTACAGTTGATTTTATATGAACTTTCAAAGTTTCTGAAAATCTGTCGAATCAGACAGGTGGTCCCTTAAATATAAGGGGACCGGCACCCTAATTAAGGGGTCCGGCCTTTGGAGATAAGGGGGTCGGAACCTAACACAGGTTCGCCATTTTTGTACAAAATCATTTAGTGACTTAACGAAAAGATGTAGAACCTACTGAGTTTGATACCGAACATAAAACACTTATTTTAAGCATCATTTTTACTTTGAGCTAGTATACTAAGTGTATTTAACAACAAAACTAATATATGTTAAGCAACAAAAAAACTTTTCATATTTAATACCCCTTCATGGATAATTTGATACATGGATCGTGGTCCATTTTTAAAACCATATGTTTTGAAAATTAAAGCGACGTGGCTCCTGATACCAATTGTGGAAATCGTAGAATACCAATTGTGGAAATTGTAGAGGGGGTGAATACGTTTCCATTTAAAAACTTAATATATTTCGTATCAAATTATCTATCAAGTTAGATGCAATATGATAAGTGTGAATAATACATCTATATCCACTAGAACATGTCATAGCAATATAAGCACAATCACAATGTTAACTTCTATCTATGACACAATCATCATCCAAACAATATAAGCAACAATCAACACACATATAGATCTAATGCAAATATAAATGTAAGGCGATAAGGTAAATAAAGATGTAAAGCGAAAAGTAAAAGAAAGTGCAAACCGGACGCGATGATTTATAGTGGTTCGGTCACGAAGCACCTCTTTGCCCTACTCCACTCCCCGAGTACCCAACTCGAGAGTTACTTCACTAGTCAACAAGCTCCATTTAGGCAAAGAAAACCGAACACAACTAAGCTTACACCGATTTCCGACACTAAGCCAAATGTCGAGTTCTAATCCTAGCTAGAACCATTCTATCACAACTAACCACACTACTTCACAACAATTCACAACTTTTCTTCACCACACAACTTCACTTCACTTCACTACTTACTAAGATCACCCCGATCTAACTATACTTCCTATGATCACCACGATCTAACAACTATACACACCATGATCACCATGATCTAACTATTACACACGTTTGGAATACATGAATTCGATCTATACATTGTGAATGTAAGACATGTCACGAATGCACTAACTAAACTACATAACTTTGTAAGCTTGAATCACTTGGAAACAAATGCTTATGATTACATGATCAAAGGTTTTTAGAATATCTGTGAGATGTATAAACTGATTTGGTACAGAAATAAAAGGTGCAAAATGTTAGAAAATCAGTGGGGAATAGTCCAGTATTTATAGGCAAACTGGGTTGACTTTTTGTCTGGGCGATCCCCTTAATTATGGTGCCGGTCCCCTTAATAATTAAGGGGACCGCCCTTATAATTAAGGGGGCCGCCCAGGCCAGACGCTCTCTTTTTTGTCTTTTCTGGGGGAGGTGTTTTCTGGAACATTTCTAGCCGTTTTTAGGTAGAAAATTTAAATTCTAAATATTTATTTTGAATAAAATATTTCTTTTAAATCTGAAAATGTTTTGTAAAAGTTATAAAAATGTTTGGGACATTTTTATAAAAAATGTGAAGTTGAATAAAAATTCCTTTTATCATAAAATGCATAAAGTACTTATTTATTCAAAAGTTAAAAACAATGTTTTGTGACATTTTTATAAAAATGTGAAAGTAAATAAAAATTCTTTGATAATAAACATAATTTAAACATTTATTTATTCAAACCTGAATTTTTACTGTCGGGGTGCAAACTCGTATGAACAATAGACTTGAGACACGTCGAGAAACGTTGTTGTCGGATGAATCGCATGATTGATTTTGTGAACAACAGTAACGTTAAGCACTTTATGTTATGTGTTATAAGTTACATGTTTGTCATCACCAAAACATGAAGGGAATGTATAGATTAAATATCTTAATATTTCTTCCAACATAATGGTGTATTAATTCGTGAACAAATTCGTTCTAGTTTGTTAAAGTTTGTGTAATTAGTTGAATAATTATACCATGTATTGTTGGTCGAGTTGTGACTATTATGCGTCTTTGAATAGTGATATTTATTCATAATCTTAAACTATCGCTTAACTCACTTAGTCATTTTTCTTTGTTTGATCGTTTAGTTTTTGAATTTAAAACAAGGATTGCATGTGGCTGATTTCTAACATACTATAATAGCATACTATAATATGGTTAGACTCCATTGAATTCACTCTCCATAAGAGTTTTTCTTAGTTTAGGAACCATATTATATACTTCTATATTGTATTTTTTTTCTCATCACTTATGCTCCTTAAGAATTCAAGACTAACATACTTTAATTTCCGAATGTCTTTTGCTATATGTATTTCGTCCATTTGAAGTTGCTCCCATTCCTTCATTATTATTTTTTTGAACGGCAACTTTTATTAGAGAAAACCAACTAGCAAGAAGCTAGAGGAGAATTACAAGAGAAAATTAAATAAGGCCGTTAAAGCAACATCACCTAGCTAAAAATACGATTCACACCACGAATGAATCCAAGTAAAGGAGCGAGAAACAATGTCATGCGAACAAAACCATCTTGGACGAGGGTGTTGCGTCGAAAACAGCATCTGGTTCCTATACATCCAAATACCTCACCAAACACATAAAAAACCCCTCAACAAAAAAAAAAAAAAAACAAAAACATCTTTTTTTAGTTTGGAGCTTAACCTGCGAGCCAAAACCACACAAGCCAGTCTGCATACGAGGAAAAAGGAGACCACAAAACATTCCACCAACGGCACACCAACCTGGTAACATCCCTGGCCAGACAGCAGCTAAAAAATAAATGAGACGAATCTTCCTGGGCTGAAAAGCAAATCTGACACCTCGAGTCTGGAATCTGGACTCCACGATTCAACAGTTGAGATCGAGAAGGCAGAGCATTCCAAAACGATCTTGCCCAGCGAACACATTTAGTTTGATCGGAAAGTAAATTCATCCCACTCTAAGTGGCGCAGTAGAGTATCCTTTTGGTAAAAAATAATGCATCAAGAGGGTTGCAACACATCTTAACCTAAAACAACACCCTCCCGTTAAATCCAAATCCACCTATCATCCAAAGTAGATAAGATCGTCCCTTCAATAGACTTTTCAAGAAGGTCTAACTGAGCGGTTTCGATACCTCCTCTGACAGGACATCGAAATGTAGAGATAACCGAAGACTGGATTTTAGAGGCGACCGAACAATCTTTGTTAGTCTCCAAGGCAAAAAGGCGGGGGAATAAATGTCGAAGCTGAGAATCACAAACCCACACATCATTCCAGAACTGCGTACGCAAACCATCTCCCAAACAGATCCGACAATGAGAAATCAAGTCTATGCCTCGTTCTTTAAGCGAAAAGACTTCTCGCATGATGACATTCTAAGTAGAACCACGAAAATGCGACAATTTTAGAAGCGAATTACCATGCATAGCTTTAATGAACCGACACCATAAAAACTTTTCAGCCGAGATAAATCTCCAAACCCATTTAAACAAAAGCGCCATATTAAGAGCGTAGAAACTTGAAACACCAAGACCTCCATACTTCTTAGACGCAAGAACCTTAGGCCATTTAATCCACGTGATATTCCTCTCATCGGCTTGGACACCATTAAAGAAATTCCTACGAAGCGATTCCATCGTGTGTAAGACAGACTTAGGCACCTTATAGATAGACATATTATAAATGGGAGTGGACCCAAGCACCGCTTTCAAAAGAGTAACAGTCTCCTCCAACAAAAGAGTTTTAAATCTTCCCATTTAGAAAGACGGAGCCTTAAGTTAACAAATTACATCATCCCATGCTGAATTTTTGAAGGTCAATTACCACCTACCATCACTCTAATTCTTAAATGGAGTTTTCAAAACCTAACACCCCTAATTTTTTGAAGCTGCAGCCCCGCAACTCTATCAACAGGCACACCTACACCAAGGAGATGCAAGACTTATCTACAAATTGTAATATTCGCACAGACAAAAAAGAGAAACAGTGGAGAATATGAGTAATACCAGAAATGTTTGTCGTCGACCACTCTCCAATAAACACCGCGTCATCCGCGTAAAAAAAGATGAGAAATATTAAGGGACGAATCAATCTTAATACCCGTGAAAATCCCCTCGTCGACAACCCTAGGAAAAATCGACAAGTGAAAGCGTGAACTACATGATAACAAATAAAAAAGGTATCGCGGAGCCAACGGTTCACCTTGCTTCAACCGCAGTGGAATTGAAATTCTGAAGTCGGGCTCCGTTAACAAGGATGAATGAATCCAACCCGAACGTAGGACTGCCACCAATCCATGATCGCCATTTAAAACCAAACCCAAAGGCTCTAAGAACCTCGTCTAAATAATCCCACCTTATAAAATCATAAGCTTTTGCGAAATCAACTTTAAACACCATGGCCTATTTTTCTTACTCTTACACCAAGACAATAAATCATTGATGATAAATGGACCATCAAGTATTTGTCGATTCGGGAGAAAAAGCCGTTTTGTCAACATCCGAGATCTGAGATCTGAAATACAATGAAAGACGATTGGCCTAAGATTTTTAGTGATAACCAATTGTAAAGGTACTATCAATGCTTATTGGCCTATAGTCAGAAACAAATTTGGGGTTATGGGATTTTGGTATGATGGCAACAAAGGAAGAATTGCATCCTCTAGTGAAAGAGCAGTGAACAAAGAACCACTCAACTGCTTCAATAAATCTGATCCTATGATGTCCTAAAATGTTCTAAGAAAAACCAACGTATAACCATCTGGACCAAGAGATTTGAGTTCCTCTCACCACAGCCCCAAACGTATTCAACTTACACCTTAGTAACCAGCCTCTCTCAAAACCCGAACCTAAACCAGGTAGACAGCAGTTAGGGAAAATGAAATTAAGCGTAACAATGATGAAATGATCGAGGCTCAAAGCCGTTAGACAAAGTGAAAACGAAACTCTCCTTAAAACACAAAACAGGATCGAGCCCCCCAAACGACCACAACCATAACACCTTTAATACCAAGTATCGCACGTTTACGATTTATGATTCTATGAAAAAAACTTAGAATTGTTCATCACCTTCGACCGCCCAATGTATCTTAGCCTTTTGAGATAAACATCATAGGGATTCAGGGTATTGAAAACTCTTGTAGTTGCGTTAGGAATCTAAGCGAGACAGAAGAGACATTTGTGCACTCCCCCATTGATCACAAATTCTGTCTATAAAACCAAATTTGGCGAACAAAGATCCAAAGATACGAACAGTACTTCTTTCTATTCAGAAGTCAAACGACCCAAACCCGTATCTCCTTTTTAAGGATCTGCAGCTTCTTTTTAAATCGAACCATCATATTATTGTCGTTAAGATCGATAGCAGACCAAGTCTCTCGAACCATATGGTCAAACCCTTGCAAATTAAACCAAGAGTGATACATCCGAAAGGGGGTAGGCCCATAATCAGAAAACCACCTCCCGTAATAATATATGTCTATGTCCGAACGATGCATAATTAAGGCAAACACCTGACAATAAGGAAATAAGGATATCACAACTTCCGTAATAAAAAAAAAAAAAAATCGATCTAACTTTACTCAATATACTGAGCCGAAGGATGAGAACCAAGTAAAAAGAGTACTCTTCCAACTGAATTTCCACAAGCCCCGAATTAGAAATAAAACTGTTAAACTCATTAGCTCCTTGAACGTTAAATATCGACCCCATACGATCTTCCAAACAACTAACTTCATTAAAATCGCCCATGAGCATACAATCACCATTCCAACGATTGAAGAAAACGAAATGTCACATCCCACAAAGACCGTTAGGCTAATGACGGATTAGGGAGACGTAGAACGGAGACCAACTAAGTAATGTAGCTAGACAGTAGGAATCCAAAACCGACAAACTACAAAATTTCCAGAGGTAAAGATTCTACTTTACGAAAGAATGCCTTTGAACCCACCGCATAATATAACCACCTGAATTGTCCAACTGCTTTACTAATGGTTAGGTACCCAAAATTATGATTACCTCCATAAAACTCTAAATCTCCATATGCAGAAATGCAAACGTCTTGGTATTCTTGTATATAAAGAAATTTACCTATTTTTTATAATTTAGCTCCTTGATCCAAGCGTTTTTGGCCTGGTACAAGGAAAGAACAAAACAGAATAAACCCGACCTTAGCCTTGGAATATATAATGGACAACAATTCATTTAAAATTGAAAAAATCTCCTTGCCATCTGAATAATACGCTCCACATGTCCTTTTGTACATCCATCCAACAAAGAACAAACCCATTGATTGCCCAACCTTAACCATGTCATCTAACACCTCCAAAATAGAACCTCCTTTGTTACTTTTATGGCCTGCACCCGGAGATAAAGGATGAAAATTATCATTACTAGGCTGACAAATCCTCCATAATCCGTGAACTAAAACCATTGGAGCGATTCTGTGACATATGACACTCTACATCATTAACCTTTTGGGGATCACTAAAATTATGAGCATTCTCGGAAGTGAACCCAGGGGGATATGGAATGCTTGAATCTGACGTCGAGTTCACCTTACCTTTGTCCTGTTTATTAAGTTTATGCTTATCAAGGAGATCGTAAAGATTAAAAGGGTCGCTAGACTTTTCCTTCGCATTTGGAGACTGTGGCTGCAAATGATTTAGCCCCGACTCATTATCCTGATCACCAAAACATGTATCAGACACCCCCTCAACGTCACTTTCAACATCCGGTTGGACCTGCTTGCTAGCAACATATATGTTAATAACATCGCCCTTGACAAAGAGTCCATGTCGAACATAATTCGTCAGTCGTTACAAATCTTTAAACATAGGAGACCAGCCAAAAGAACTTTGGCTCGCAAGACAAAGACTTTACCTCGAACGATAATTTTAAACTTCTCAAGAATATTATCCTCTTTCTTAGTTTTAATACATATGCGTTTACGAGCAAAGCATTCGTCTTTATTTTCCTCGAGTTCCAACACCTCGCCCCACCGTGACCCGATTTTTATAAAAGTGGAACGTGACCAAGCATGTAGAGGAAATGCCCTCTAGATAAAGACCCACACAACCGACTCCCTAGAAGGACACGCAAACATCCGGCTGAGCATATGCACAATTGTTACACCAAGAAGCAAACCCCAACATTTTCAAGAATTATACTTAACCTTGACTGAAACACTGATCATTATGCCACAAACCCCAAAAGCAAGCGAGATTTTCACTCTGAGAAAACCTTTATTCTTGATAAAAGAACATCAAGTTGTTGATGTATGAAGAAGAAGTCCTTGACTTCCCCATAACAAAATTAACAGATTACAATCGACCACGCCAATCACACTAAAACCATGGACTTGAAGCAGTGGAGAAAAAAAATAATAATTTTACACAATGTCAGGGATACCTCTCAAAATCCTGAATGCAAAGACAGAAGACACCAGTAGCCCGTAGAAGTCTAGCAGAGGAAAAGAGCCGAGGGGAGTGGCTTTGGAGGGCACGATAAACTGAACCACATTGGCATGTAAGTGCATACGGCCAATCCATAGCGTGCACAGGTTACCTACAAGACGGTCAACTTTTTTGACTTTGATAAATCGAATAAAGCAAACCGTTTCCTGCCTTTCGATTTCCGATATAGTGATGTAAATAGTACAACAACAAACCCAAACCTTTACAACCTCCTATAGGACCTTAGAGGTTGTGATATCCGAAAATTCGTTACAAAGATGGACGTATAGAGAGGCGGATATGATCAGCATACTGCAGACATTAAACTTCTTCCCTTAAAACCTCTATGCCAATCACTCAATACCCATGGAACAAAATAAAGCAAAATAAAGACAAACAGGAACCAATGAGCGAGAAACGAAATTGGATCTAGCGAACGGTAGATGGATTTAGTTCTATATTCTTTTGGATTTGAAGGGAGATCGAATGTTTATATACATTGATGATGGGATACAAGGGAATCAATATGATCAGAGAGATGGGGGAAGGTAAAGGTGATGAAAGCGAGATCGAGGATTGAAATAACCTTACCTTGGGAAGATCTCTCAGCCATCTTGTTTTTTGTTTACAGGAGTATGACAACTAATTATATATATGTTGCACAAAACTAACCCTTTTTATGTATGATAAGTCTTTGTAACAATTTGATCCATGAACTCGCTAACAACGAAGCGAAATAAACAAGGGGAAACAATAATCATAAAGGAGCAGTAAGTTGGGGGAGGGGGAGCAGAAAGCTCGGGGTGCCCGCCTTTACGAAAAAGAAGTTTTAACAGGTGTTGTAGTAGAAAGCTCGGAAGGAAGTCTAAGCTGAAAGTAGACTATTTTTGCCAGCACAGATGTGCGCTCGCCTTGTCATCGACAAAAGGGGGGGACGAAAGTGTAAACAAGATAAAACACGGTGTAACTTTTAGACCTTTACTATGTATTATACAAATATTACAAAATTGTCAACATAAAAAGTGGGTAAATATATTAGTGAACAATAAAAAAATATTACACTAAAGGGTCCCTAAGTGAAATAATGACAAACATGTACTGTAGTTTGAGTATTATATTTTAATATATAATGTAAAATCCATAAGTTACTAGTAACCATAAATCTTTGAAACATATCCTCCCTGACACCTCTCGGCGTATCGAGTCCTCTCGTGCTTCAACACAAGTTCAAATATGTTTGTTATGTTGCGTTATGATCAAAACATCTAACAAACTATTGAGTATGTTTAAAATATATTTTAGAGTCATTAAGAATATACAATTTCAATTATTCTCTATCGAACCTCATTTTACATTTTATACAGGGTATGAACATGATTGTACAAACTAGCCTAATGGTCAAAGTTGCATTCATTTCTTATATATTACATTAAAAAACTATCATCATCTTGTAAAATCTCTTACATTTTATTTAAATAATTTTACTTTCATTGAAAAAAAATGTTTTAATACAGGGGCAATTCCATATATACCCAAAACAAATATCATAATTTCATATTTCCCTAACACATGCTTTAAAAGCATTGTACACATGCATTGAAAACTTGTCATTTGGAGGTAAAACATTCGAGAATATGATGGTTTCTTTTGGGACTATATACGAAATTATCACTTAATAATCATTTCTATCTAGCAAGAAATCTTTTACTTCTAAAAGTGATTCAAAACTTGAGTTACCTAGTATTAAATCTAACCAATCAAATTCAATATAGAACCTTACAAAAAATAGGATCGTCGGTTTTATGCCTTATTTGTGAAAATGTTCTACCAGCTATTTAATGCGCTGAACCCACTATTTAATAAATGTTGTCGTGACCCATCTGAGCCGACCCGCTAATTTATTACAGTCACCCATTGTTAAATCTGATAAACAGATGGAGAGGAAAAAGTGGGTTACGTGGCTTCATCCTCTCTCCCTCCTCTCCATCCGTCCCACTCAGTTATCAAACCCACCTTCATAGAAACAAACACACAACTCAAACAGTTTCAATCGGTACTAATCCTAATGCATAAATTAAAAAACCACAACATAACTCCGCGACCAATATAGCCAAACCGACAAGCGTTTGGTTTTTGTAAATTTTTGCGAGCCACCCCTTTACTCCAGGCCACATTAGTAAGTCCCATCATATATTTTTTTTCAAAGTTTTTAATGAATTAGGGTGTTTTATTGTTTGTGATTTTTATCAGTTTGTTATCAGGATTTGTTTTTCTATCGAGGACTAAGATGTGGAATTCAAAGAGGTATTAGAGTTATTAAAACTTATTTATAAAAATCAGTATGATTGGTTCTTAGGTTATTGGATAGATGTTATAAAAATCGGTATAATTGGTTCCAAAATAAGTGTTAGATAATTTATGTTTTTTTATGTTTGTGCAATAGGGGGTGGACATGTCTAGGAAGCGTGTTGGTATCGTTGCATTGGTTCCTCTTGACTGGACTAAACTCATCATGCAGGTACTTCACTAAATTTTTACTTTCTTAATTGCATTGCGAATTATTTTAGTATGGCGTATGAAAATTATTTGTTGTATTATTTAACTTATATACCTAACTGAAACATCCTACACTTTTTGGATTGCGCAGTGAAATCTTAGATATTGGTTGTTACTAGAATAGCACAATATACCAAGATAAATAGAAAACGACCCAAATAATCCATTTACAAACACGTGTTACCATTAATTAATCAAGAAAATGCGATTAGGTCCGCCACAAGAATCATAACCACAACCAATACAACAAGTGAAAGACACAATAGTTTCAAATTAAAGACATTATTTTAAAACACATTAAGACATTGTTTTTGAAAGACAAGAACACATAAGTAGTCTTTCACCAAATCATCACACGCACGACACCTCCACGCCATCGTTGCCTTCATCCTTGGTTACCTGTGAGGACATGATAAAACATGTTTAAAACGTCAACAAAATTATTGAGTGAAATTCATAGAGTTTAAAATAATCATAAGTAAATAACTTGAACACATAATTAGTTCTCAGGGAAAACATTGCAACGAATACAATGTATAACATACTTTCTTTACACGCATAAGCCTCATGACACCAAACGTTAACAATACATATATCTCTTCATATGTCAATTTTCCCCAGAACAAGGTATTATTTGTCACACCCCGCTAAGGCGGAAACACGAGGCGTAACTTCATGGGTATCATCATAACACAATGGTGCCAACACTAGAGAAAGCTACATGCACAAAACAAAACATAAAGGGACACAAAGTGTCATGGCAATACCTTAACACAAAAGAGTCTTGCATTAATGAAAAAGGGTCTCATTAATACAAAGATATAACATGTCTCACAAACCTAAGAAATCAAATAGCATTCAAGAAAAATCCATAAAATAAGTTGTGAAACGAAATGAGTAGATAAACTCATATCAATCCTACAGGTCTCCTCTAGCCAGTTTTAGCTCAAAACCCTTAAACATGCTTACCTAAAACACGATGCTTAAAACGTCATCAGCAACGGATGTGGAGAAGTCATAAGTTTTCGACACCAATTCAAGCTTTAAATCAAATTATTTGAGTGATAAGTAAAAACAGAACAAGGAATGGACAGTTAAGCTACAACAATTATACAGCTAACATGCATACGTATAATCGACCATAACAGGGACGACGCGTCCCCCGATCCACGCCACAATCATGTCTCATATAATGTCTGAACTTACCCTAGAAACCAAAGCACACAACATTTGGGTAGGAACGTTACCCCTGATCCAAAGCACGCAACTTTGGGTAGGAACGTTACCCTCGCTCCAACAACGCATAACATTTAACACATAACATATAGCAACATAAAAGTCCATGCGTCAATTAAACCACATAATCACAGCAATTAAAACATTTCAAAACCATTTGCATCATTTCCACCCCAAGAAAATAATTTAAACAGGGGCTATGAAACTCACCTGATGCACAACTACTTCACAATATCCTTGACATCAACTAAACACAAATAAAACCCATGTTACACGCGATTAGGCTAAATACCCAAGACGACGTAACTATCAATTAATGGACTACTAGTTTATATATGATTATAAACCCCTTACCATACTTCCCATAACTTACATATACTCTAAATACCTTTAATCATTTATTCTTGTTTTCTAGTTTTTTGGCAGAAATTTATAGTCACTTTTATGACCCACAATAAACAACTAAATCACACAAATAATTTTTTCTCCTTCATTACACCTACCTTCCCAATGGGTTATGAACTACTGTGATTTTTTAGAAAAAATAATATTAAGCCTAACTATTTTATAAAAATTCAACATCACAAAGTACTCAAATTCGGATCTGAACGCACACCAAAAAGTTGATTTTTCTAAAAATACTTAGACAATTAATGAATACTTGACTTTCAGCTGGAGCGTTAATAGACACATAAAATATGACCTCTGATTTTTCCCAAGCCTTGACTCAACTTTTAAGTAGGTGTTTTACTCCCCGAAATCAGACCCAAATCTGACCCGAATTTACTGTTTTGACAACTTTTCTTGCAAAAATTATTTGACTAACTTCCTGACCTCAAAACCTTTCGGGCCGGACTTTTTGGAAACTAGACTCTCTGAAATTCAATTTAGGCACAAGATTCAACCCAAAAACATCGTTTTTTTGATCATTGAGATATCATTCAATCAACACGACCAACAAAATTCCTGCCAAACCTTAACTTTCAATCTAACGCGTTCGAACTAAACCCGCTTACACCAACAATGCTCTGAAATCGAATCCCAAACAAGTCACCATAATAGTTTTATAACATTAAATTTTCAGAAATTTAGAATCGCCAAATTTATTCTCCATCAATTAAAGTTACTAATTAACAAGATTAAACAAAAGCTTAATTGAAAACATACCTAAATCTTTACTTGATTACACTTGAATCACCACCTTGATTCTTGATTAAAAAATAATATATATTTTTTCTTTCTTGATTGGAAATTTGGTTTTGAACAAACAAAGATAGGAGAGAAAAGTGTTTACAAGGGCGACAATATATGATCTTATATTTATACTAAATAGATAACCTAATTGTAATCAGATTTATGTGTATTCTTTTTTTAGTTCTTTCTTTATAACTTAGAAATTAACCAACACCCCTTTTTTTTAATTAAATTTTTTATATTCTTATTCTATAAAATTTTGTTCTCCCCCCCTCCTATATATATTTTATATATTTTAAAAAAAAATACAAAACTATTCACTACTTATTTACCTTAAATACTTAAATAAATACATAACTTAAAATAAAACACTTACACTACTTATTATTATTTTTCTCCATATTATTATTTACTTATTACTCCATAAATAAATTGTAAAATCTCAATTTACTAATTAATCTCAACTCGAAACTTAACGATACATCCTTCTTCAATTTTACCGACTATAAAATACGAAAATCACTATACTTCTGAAATCACCATCACATACGAAATGAAATGACTAAATCATTCATTTTTACTATCACAAACACTTATAATAGCATGAATATCATAACCCACATATCGTCAATTCATGTTAAGCACATAATTCCAAACTCATAAAACCAGGCAAGTTAACACTAATGGTTAAACTAACCTCGCTAAATCCAAGTTGTCACAGTATCCCCTCCTTTAGGAAATTTCGTCTCGAAATTTAACTAGTAGGTTCAAAGCACGTCCTACATACAATCGAGGATACTATAGCATTCATAAGGACTCACGTTTCCCATCATGATCTCAGGGCCATAAACATTTGAATCCAAAGAGACTTCACAAGTGATATCTACTACCTTCAAAACTCCTAACCTCCGGTCCAAAATCTCTATAGGCGGTTCCCCAACAAAATGAAGAGTTTTGTCGATCTTGATTTCATCCAATGCACAAGCAGATTAGCATCCGTCTAAAACACTTCTTCAAATTTGACACGTGGAATATGCCATCAACAAAATTATGCCAAACCCTAACTTTCAATCTAACGCGTTCTAAACTAAACCGCTTACACCAACATGCTCTAAATCGAATCCCAAACATTCCCATATAGTTTTAAATCATTAATTTACAGAAAATGTATGAACCCTAATTATTCCATCAATTAAAGTTACTAATTATAAAAAGATTAAACAAAAAGCCTAGATTGAAAACATACCTAAATCTTTACTTGATTACACTTGAATCACCACCTTGATTCTTGATTAAAATATATAATTTTTTTTTTTCTTGATGGAATTGGTTGAACAAACAAAGAGAGGAGAGAAAAGTGTTTTAGGGGATCGTATTGATCTTATTATGAGCACTATACCTACTTAATACCCTACTTGTAATCCATATTTTTTCTTTTTTATACTTCTTATACTACTACATTTAACCAACATCCCTTTTTTTTTAATTAATTTTTTTTATATTTTTCTATAAAATTTTGTTCTCCCCCCTCCTATATATATTTTATATATTTAAAAAAAATACAAGACTATTCACTACTTATTTACCTTAAATACTTAAATAAATACATAACTTAAAATAAAACACTTACACTACTTATATTATTATTTTTCCCCAAATTATTATTTACTTGTTACTCCATAAATAAATTGTAAAATCTCAATTTACTAATTAATCTCAACTCGAAACTTAACGATAACATCCTTCTTCAATTTACCGACTATAAAAAATATAAGAAAAATCACTATACTTCCGAAAGTCACCGATCACCTACGAAAATGAAACTGACTAAATCAAATCATTTTACTATTACAAACACTAATAATACATGCAATATCATATCCCCATATATCATCAATTCATCTTAAGCACATAATGTCCAAATCATACAACCAATGCCATTAACTACTAAGGTACAAAACTGAAACCTCTGTAAATCAAGGTTGTCACAGTATCCCTTCCTTTAGGAACTTTCGTCTCGAAATTTAACTAGTAGGTTCAACAGCACGGTCAACAAACAATTGAGGATACTTAGCTTTCATATGGTCCTCACGTTCCCACATGAATCTCAGGGCCACGCTTTGAATTCCAAAGAACTTTCACAAGTGATATCTATTACGCTTCAAACTCCTAACCTCACGGTCCATAATCTCTATGGGTTCCTCAACAAAACGAAGAGTTTTGTCGATCTTGATTTCATCCAATGGCACATGTAGATTAGCATCCGCTAAACACTTCTTCAAATTTGACACGTGGAATATGCCATCAACAAAATTCTGCCAAACCCTAACTTTCAATCTAACGCATTCTAAACTAAACCGCTTACACCAACATGCTCTAAATCGAATCCCAAACATTCCCATATAGTTTTATAACATTAATTTACAGAAAATTTATGAACCCTAATTATTCCATCAATTAAAGTTACTAATTATAAAAAGATTAAACAAAAGCTTAATTGAAAACATACCTAAATCTTTACTTGATTACACTTGAATCACCACCTTGATTCTTGATTAAAAAATATTTTTTTTTTCTTTTCTTGATGGAATTGGTTGAACAAACAAAGAGAGAAGAGAAAAGTGTTTTAGGGATTTATTGATCTTATATTTATACTACATAGATACCTAATTGTAATCAGATTTGTTTCTTTTTTATTCTTTCTTTATAACTGATTTAACCAAAATCCCTTTTTTTTAAATTAATTTTTTTTTATATTTTTCTATAAAATTTTGTTCTCCCCCCCTCCTATATATATTTTATATATTTTAAAAAAAAAAAACAAACTATTCACTACTTATACCTAGAATACTTTTAAATAACATACAAAACTAAAATAAAACACTTACACTACTTATTATTATTTTTCTCCAAATTATTATTTACTTATTACTCCATAAATAAATTGTAAAATCTCAATTTACTAATTAATCTCAACTCGAAACTTAACGATACATCCTTCTACAATTCTTCTTACCGACTATAAACATATGATAATCATTACACTTTCCGAAATCACCATCACAACGAATGAAATGACCTAAACACATCATTCACTTTTACTACACAAACACTTATAATACAATGAAACATCATAACCCATATACGTCCAATTCATCTTAAGCACATAATTCCAAAATCATAAAACCATGGCAAGTTAACACATGGTTTAAAACTATCTCGCCAAATCAAGGTTGTCACAGTAGCCCTTTCCTTTAGAACAATTCAACTCGAAATTTCACTAGTAAGGTTCCAACATCACGGTCAACAACAACGAGGATACTTACGCTTTCATATGGACCTCACGTCCCACTTGAATACGCAGGGCCACGCTTTTGAATCCAAAGAACTTCACAAGGATATCTACTACGCTTCAACTCCTAACCTCACGTCCAAAACTCTATGGGTTCCACAACAAAATGAAAGTTTTGTCATCTTGATTTCACCAATCACATGCAGATTAGCATCTTAAACAGCTTACTTCAAATTTGACACGTGGAATATGCCAATCCATACTACTCATTCCTTGGGCAACTTAACTGAAAGGCTACAGACCGACCTTTCAAGATTTTCAAATGGTCCTACATTACCTTAGTACCAACTTAACCCTTCAGCTTTCCAAACGTATCACGCCTTTCCTGGCGAAACCTTTAGTAAACACTGATCTCCAACCTCAACTAGTGGCTTTACCTATTAATCAGCTAACTCTTTTGACATCTTTGTAACTTGAGGTTTTCCTTCATCAAGAATACTTTAGCAGTCGTCTCTTACACTAATTCCTGTTCCGAAGCAATCACTTTCACTAATTTCACCCATAGGACGGGCGACCTGCATTTCCTTCTATACAGTTCCTCAAACAAAGCACATCGAATACTCGAATGGTAACTATTATTACAAGAAAACTCAGCTAATGGTAGGTGAGCATCCCAACTGCCACCAAAGTCGATCACACACGCTCTTAACATATCTTCCAATTGATCTGAATTATACGCTCACCTTGTCCATCCATCTGAGGAGATGAGCCTCACCTCATATCCCCTACGCGTCCCAAAGGATTTCTGTAATATTTGCTAGAAACATTGAAGTAAATCTTCCATCACGATCTGAGATGATTGACGCGGGTACTCCATGCCCTACTACTATCTCATCAATATAAAGCCTCGCTAACTTCTCTATCTTGTAATCTTCTCGTATTGCCAGAAAATGGGCTAACTTAGTCAGTCTATCGACTATCACCCAATTCGTATCATACCTACTACTTGATCTCGGAAACCTTGTAATAAAGTCCATAGTTATTCTATCCTATTTCCACTCAGGCATCTCTAGTTGTTGCAATAAACCCGAAGGTCTTTGATGTTTCAGCATTCACCTTTAAACAAGTCAAACAATTGCTAACATAGGTAGCAATATCCTTCTTAATACATGGCCACCATCATAGTCTCCTAAGGTCAAGTAACGTCTTATCCACTCCTGAATTGTATCAAGTACCTGATGCATTTAGCCTGAGCTCATATTAATGTCCTTACATCACCTATTAATGGAACCCATATAAAATACATACCTCCATCTTCCTTCCTTTCCATTAGTTGGTCCAGGCCACGCAGCATTTCTGCTATCGCGTTCTCTACCTTAGACGCCTCACCTGGAGCAGCCAATATCTTGTCCTTAACACTTGACTAATATTCATGACCTTTCCGTACTCGTCTTGGTTTCACTCCCTCTTTTCTATTTAATGCCATCAGCCACTACATTCGACCTTTCTCGGATTGCGCGTAACGAATCTCACACTCATAGTTCACATGAATAACTCAATCCACCTCCTTTGCAGCATATTACAACTCATTTGATCGAATAAGTTTTAAGACTCTTATGACCGTATAAATGACACACTCTTCTATTACCGTACAAAAATGTCTCTAAGTCTAAGAGCCAAACACTACTGCCCCAACTCTAGGTCGTGTGTTTATGTAATAAATTTGATCTAAATTGTCCATGTAATTGCATAGGCGATTACCTAGCCTCTTCTGATACACAACCAAAGTCCTTGATTCGACGGCATCGCAGTAAACTACAACTTCTCTTTGGATCCATCAGGCAGATGACAATATTGGTGCATTTCACAAATTGTCCATTTTTTTTGGGGGAGGGGTTTTAACCTGAAAACCTCCTTTTGTTCTTGGCCACTCATACTTTCTGATTCTTCGAGTCATAGAACATTTTGCGGGTTTCACAATCTTAGAAAAATTCACGATGAAATATCGATAGTAACCTGTCAATCCTAAGAATGATCGTATCCCGGATGGTGTCTTACGTACCTTCCAATTCTTCACAGCCTCTATCTTACCAGCGTCTATGTGAATTCCAAACTGTTAAACACTTGGCTGGATATGTCTTAAATACAACATAACTTTTACCTACTAAAATTGAGCTAAAAAGACCAATAATGGACCAATAAATACAGAAAAATGCATTGTATTCATTTGTATTATGAATTATGTCTTGCAGGTAACGGATATTGCACAAAAGGACAAAAATGAAGCAAAACGGATAAAACCGAGCACGGGAATGGAAAGAGTACAAGAAATCGAAGCTAAAGATGAATTTATCTTAAGTCTTAACCAAATCCAATCCCTTTAATCCTTTAACCCTAAAATACCCTAAAAACTGTTACAAAGTTAGTCCTTGGGGACTAACATCATTAGTCCTAACCAATTACACCATTAGTCCTTAACATAACTTTCATTAAATCCATTAAACCTATAATCCTTATCCTAGCCCAAAACCATTAACCAAGCCTAACACCAAAACCCAGTCAAAGGAGTCCACCTTATAACTCCCTAGTCAAATATTACTATTTATCCTTCTCCCTGTTCCCTCCATTTTCACTTTCACCACACACAGGGTAATTCAATCCACACACACGCACAAATCCATCTAGAAGAATGTTCAGACCCTTGACACCTCGACTTTTAGCCACGCTGGCAAACACTCAACAATTAATTGGCTATTATGACGTGCACATGATCCAACGGCTTAAAAGATGAGGATTTTGAGGCGGTTTGATTGAAGGGCTTGGATTGATTGATGAGGAGCATCCTAGAAGGCTAGAAGGTTCTCCTCTCCCCTATAAAAGGAGACCTCCACACACAGATTTGAGGCGTGAGGAATTTAGCTAAGTTTATTAGTATTCTAGCTTATTGTTTCAAATTTTAGCTTGATTTGTCCTTACCTTTGATGTATTTCCTTTTTAAAAGATGTACTCACTTTAAATATCAATAAATTCTGTTTAGTATTTAATTCAGTTTCTATCATGTTTTTACTTATTGCACTTATGTTTTGAATAAGCTTAATTTTAATCTAATAAGCTTTATAAGCTCTCAAATACTACTTAAGCCAGCTTTTACTCAGTTAAGTCTTCAAAAGCTTAACTAAGTTTAGATATTCATCTCAAATCTCTCCCCTAAATTTCCTCAGCTTATTGGATGATAAACCAAACCTGGATGGGCTTATGGACACCACCAGACCTTATAATAGAAAGTCTGGAGCTTTTTAAAGCATTTGATCCCTTTTTGACAAGGAAATTGAATAGTTCCATTATGTCTATTTCATAATCTAGCTTAAATTAAGCATTATCTTATTTTGCTTAATGGTTTTGCTTAATTGAGTTGATTAATATCTATTTGTTTATTGCTTATGTGCCTTAATGATTTGCTTATGAATCTAGTTTTTACAGCTTCTTTTAATCTGTCTTACGCTTCCTTAATTTTTAGTCAAACTATTTGAAAACCAAAATATGCTTTATATTCCTAGCTTATAAATAAGTTCTTAAATTGTGGTTGTAATTGTTAATCTGACTTAGAAACTTATTTCATAATATGTTGTTTATAGATAACAACTTATTTTCAACATAAAGTAGTAATTCTTGGTCTCTTTTGTCAAATTGAAGAAGTTTTATCAAGCTTAAATCTGAGTCTTAAAGTCAGTTTAAATTGGGTTTTAAAGTTTAAATATCTAGTTTTAGGTTCATGGGATCCATGGTTTGAATCCGTGGTCAATTAGTTTGGTAACAAAGCCTATTTTTTTAAGATAAGATTAGAGTGCGTTTTAATGTGGTCCATTTATGCTTGTTATGAGTCACTTTATGCATTGATTTTAGATTTAGTTAAGAATGAAATGGTAATTTAGTATTTGAGTCCTAAACGTCATAGTTATCAAGTAGAATATTCAAATTTTTAAAAAGTCAGATTTATAGTAATTTTAGATTATATTTGAGTTTCTTAGGGTCTGAATTTGTTAGCATAAGTTCTTTGGATATCAAGCTTCATCTGTTTTTAGCTTTTGAGTTTTTACATTAGCTTTTAGTAGCTTAATTATAGGGCTGCATATAGCACTTTTCAAACTTCAAAAATCCAAAAAAAAAATAGTTTAGATAAACTGTCAGTTTTTGAGTCCTATTTCTAGCTTATTTTCTAAACAAAACTTCTTAATTCTAGTTTTTATGTGTTAATTAGAAGTCAAACTTAATCTGTTTTTAGGTTTTAAGGTCTAGCTTATTAGTTTAGTAGCTTAAAAAGTAGCTTAAAAGTGCCTTCTTAGGCTATTTTGATTGCAGTTTTAAAAAAAGCTAAAATTGGATTTCTGAGCTTATAGCTTGTTGGAATTGCTTATTCTGGGTTTAGCTTTGCTTATTAAGTTTGGATTAAGGACTTTATAGCTTATTTGGACTAAGTTTGAGCTTATAGAAGCTTATGTGTAAAAACAGTTAAGTAGTTAAGCTTTTAAGTCTTTTAAGCATTCTGTCACTTTTTTCTAGCTTTTCCTAGCTTATTATTGGTTTTCAGCAAAAATTTTATTTTGGTTAAAAGGGCTTATTTTAGTGATTAGAAGCTTTTTCAAAAAGAAAAATAAAAAAATGTTTTTAAAAAAAGAAAGGTCACAGGGGTCGAACCTGTGACCTCTCCTTATAACACCAACACCTCAACCCACACACTCAATACATCTCGCCCCTTGGACTTATTCATTAAATTCCTCAACACATTACATGATTTAAGAGTCTTTTTCTAGTTTTGCTATATTTCGGGCTTATTAGCTAATTTACTGCTTATTTGCTCAGCATGATTTTCAAGTTCTTATTTTTCATAGATTCTTCATAGTTTAGAGCATTTTTCATAATTTTTCTAGAGTTTTTAAAATAGTTTTAGTATTTTTAATTAATTTTTTAGATTAAAATAGTTTTTAATTCATAAAAATAAAATAAGAATCAAAAAAATATAATTCCTTTTCTAAAAAAATTAATATTTTTAATCATTTAGATTTATAAAAAAAATAAAAAAAATAGTACTAAGGTTAATATTTAGATAGTTTAGGTATTAAGTCGCGTTTTTTTAGGATTTCCGTTAACGTTTTTAGGTCTAATCGTTAATTGCTTTTTGCTTGTCTTTATTTAATGTTGCATTTCGCTATTAGGAATAGAACTTAAAACCTTGAAATCATTCAAAGCACCCGATCACGAACTTAACCGATTCTCAATTCACACTTCGTCGGGATACGACTCGGAAGGTTTTGAATTTTACCTTGGATAAAAGTAATCTTCTTAAATCCTTACGGAATACTTATTACTATACTATTATTGATATTATCCTTATATACGTATTTGGATATCAATCAGTGTTCGAGAAAATGAACTTCTTGTAGCCAGAATTCACACTTGGAAAACTTGACAAACAACTTCTCCTTCTTCAGCAGCTCCAACACCAACTTCAAATGAACCTCATGTTCCTCCTTAAACTTTGAGTAGATAAAGATATCATCAATAAACACAAATGACGACAATGTCCCTAAATACGGCTTGCACACCCGGTTCGTCAAGTCCGTAAAAACCGCTGGTGCATTGATTAATCCAAAAGGCATAACCGTAAACTCAAAATGTCCATACCGCGTCCTAAAGGAGGTCTTTAGAATATCTTTTTCATGCACTCTTAACTGATGATAATCGGAACGAATATCTATCTTAGAGAAATAACGCGAAACTTGTAACTGGTCGAACAAGTCATTGATCTTGGGAGATTTCATGGGTCCAGCTAGTCGACTCATGATAGTCTATGCACAATTGTAATGAACCGTCCTTCTTTTTGAACAACACAGGTCTTTCCCCACGTAGAGAACTTTGTGTCAGAATAAAACGTATATCAAACTAATTCTAATGGATTACGAACTATCGAATCGGGGTAGCTAATGGATATCGAATACAAGGGCTAGAAAATATAAAGGTTCACAAGTGAAATTTGTGTGTGGGTGGGGGGGGGGGGGGGGGGGGGGTGGGGGGGGGGGGGGGGGGGGGGGTGGGGGATATAAAAAAAAAATAATGGGGGGGGGGGGGGGGGGGGGGGGGGGGGGGGGGGGGGGGGGGGGGGGGGGTTAGGATTTTTGGGGGGGGGGGGGGGGGGGGGGGGGGGGTTTAATATTATAAAATGGGGGGGTTTTTGGGGGGTTTTTTTGATTTGTTTAAGTTTTATGTATTTTATTTAAATTATATTTAATGATATGTAATATTGTAAGAATTTAAGATTTATTTTGTGAATATATTGTAATGTATTTTGTTAAAATAGAGTTATTTAAGTGTATTGTGGGATTTATGTATTGTTGTATTTTGTTTAAATATAATTGATATTAATAGTTTTAATATTATATTATTGGTAGTAAATAAATTTTATAAATAATAAAAATTGTCGTTTTAAATATAAAAATCATTTTAAATATAAAAAAATAATCTATTAAATAAATATTAGAAATTCATTTTTAAATATAGTTTTGTCATAAAAAAAATATAGAGACAGTTATTTAACGGTGTATCGCATCTTACCATTATAAATGATTTTATATATACTTTTCATAATAAAAATAAAATTTATTAACCATAAAAAAAATAGTTTCATATCTTATTTGTAAAAACCATTTTAAACATATCTTATTCATAAATTTCATTTTAAACATAGTATTGACAGTCAACCTGTAACACACGTTTGTATAAAAATCATTTAATCATAGTTTTTCATAAGAACATTCACATAAAAGCTATGTCCATAACGTATTAATAAGATCATTTCAAAAATAGTTTTTCCCAAACACCATCAAGTTATACTTCAAAAGGATTTTCATAATTCGACATCAATATAAATATATTACTCAAACAAAGGACATCATAATACCAATAGGGATTGTAAAATACCGTAAAGACTCTAACACAATTTTATTGTTTGAAAGCGAAAGAAAGTACCGGGAACCATATAGTGAGAATAACAGGGAGGCGAACACGCACAAGAGAAATTCATACAAAGACATTACGAACCAAAAGGGAAGAACATGAAGACTCATCCGTACTCACGATCAAAAGAAAAACCATAAAAAAACCTCGGTACTAACATGTCGTAACATGTTACGAAAACCAAAGGATATATAAAGGATGGAGTAATGATCCACACTAATATGTTAGGAACAATTGGTGCTTAAAAGAAAATTTTGATACTCATACGAGTATTCAGTACCACGAAAGAACCAATGAAACGTACCAATATCTAAAGAAGCCAGAATCCGAAACAACCAAATATTCATCAAGACGCCAAATAGAAAAAGTTAGAACATCCAATACGACAATGTTCTCATACAAGGAATGCTAAATAAGGGTTATATATCCGAACGAATAATCGAGCAGACGAACAAACTCAATAATCATAATAATAGGAATAACAGGTATCCGGGGTATCCGTAAACGATAGATAGGAGGGAAACTTACCAACTATGAAACTATTTATAATACAACCGCACATAATATAACATCTTACACTACCAACTAATAAGCAAACACTGATCAATGCAATCATGGCCACAAGTCTACGTGTGTGATGCCTTTGTAATTATGTTGGCCACGCATAATTATAACCACATCCTTTCACACGTGTACTTATTTCAAAGACTACACATCTCAATGATAACACACATATATGCACATATACCACATTGCACATCTAACACGACTCCAATATTACACAACTACGATGCTCCATCAAAGAAATACTTATTTATATAAAACTAAAATTGAAAACGAAAGAAAATAAAAGCCTTATAGTGCCCAAAAATACAAAATATCCTAAAGGAATCTTTGATAATAGCAATATGTCGAGGTAAATGACGGAATAAGCTTATGCCGGGCCTCGCTTGGGTTCGAATTTGCTTTCGCAAAAGTCACCCGACTTCGCGGGTCCAGGCCTACTACGAGCATCCGACAGGAGATCTAAGTCGACCTCCTTCTTCGACTCTTTAACTACCCTTCCTCCTTCGGTCCCTCGAGAAGCTCCTCCTCAATTGGCTCCTTTTTGAATCTTTTGATATCAAGTAACTCGTAGGTCAAAATAAAACACAGAGAAAAGAAAGAATACAAAACACCTAGATAGCTAAACATATAGATCCTATTATGCAGCTATATAAAGGACTCCTATGTTATAGTCTAGGTCAAACCACCTACTTCTCTATAACCAAAGGCTCTGATACCAATCTATCACAACCCGCCAAGGCGAAAACACAAGGCGTAACTTCATGGGTATCATCATAACACAATGGTGCCAACAATAGAGAAAACTACATGCACAAAACAAAACATAAAGGGACACAAAGTGACCATTGACAACACCATAACACAACAAGAGTCTTGCATAATGAAAAAGGGTCCATAAATACAAAGACTAACAAGTCTCAACCAACCTAAGAAATCCAACACATCAAGAAAAATCCATAAAACGATACGAAACAATAATCATAATAAACTCCATATGCAATCCTAAGGTATCATTAGCCACTTTTAGCTTCAAAACCCCCAACATGCTCACCTAAAAATGATGCTTAAAACGTCAACACAACGGTGGTGAGAGTCACATGATTAACGACACCACAATCAAGCTTTAATTCAATTACTGTGATTAATAAAAACAGAACATGGCAGGACAGTTAAGCTAACTATTATACAGGCTAACATGCATACGTACAAATTGACCATAACTAGGACGGAACGTGTCCCCCGATCCAAGCCACAAAGCATGTCTCACAATAATGGGTAGGAACGTTACCCTCGATCCAAAGCACACAAAATTTGGGTAGGAACGTTACCCCCGATCCAAAGCACACAACAATTGTGTTATGAAAGTTATACCCCCGAACCGAAGCACTGCAACAATGGGTAGGAACGTTACCCCCTCCAACATTAGCGCAAACATTTAGTCACATAACAAATCAGCACAACATAAAAGACATGCATCAATTAAACCACATAATCAAAGCAATTAAAACATTTCAAAACTATTTGCATCATTTTCGCCCCAAGAAAATAATTTAAACAGGGGCTATGAAACTCACCTGATGCACAGCTACTTCATAATATCCTTGACATCAACTAAACACAAATAAAACCCATGTTACACGCGATTAGGCTAAATGCCCAAGACGATGTAACTATCAATTGATGGACATACTGAGGTTTTATATTATGATTGATAACCCCTACCATACATTCCTCGTAACTTACATATACTCTAAATACCTTAAACATTATTCTTGTTTCTAGTTTTTCGGCGAAATTTGTAGTCACTTTAAGACCATAAAAAAAAAAAAAATAAAACAAAAAACCTAGAATCACCAAAAAAATTTTTCATCATTCAATCCCCTACCTTCCAATGGGTAATGACTACTGTGAATTTTTTAGAAAAAATAATATTAAACCTAACTATTTTATAAAAATTCAACATCACAAAGTACTCAAATTCGAATCTGAATGCACACTAAAAAGTTTGATTTTTCAAAAAATACTTAGACAATGAATGAATACTTGTGATTTGAGCTGGAGTTAATAGACACATAAAATATGACCTCTGATTTTTGCCAAGCCTTAACTTAACTTTAAGTAGGGGTTTTACTCCCCGAAATCTGACCCGAATTTACTGTTTTGACAACTTTTCTTGAAAAAATTATTTGACTAACTTCCTGACCTCAAAACCTTTCGGGGCCAGACTTTTTGGAAACTAGACTCACTGAACTTCAATTTAGGCACAAGATTCAACCCAAAACTCGTTTTTATCATTGAGATGTCATTCAATCAACACGACCCAAAATTCTGTCAAACCCTAACACCAACATGCGCTAAATCGAATCCCGAACATTCCCATATAGTTTTATATCATTAATTTACAGAAAATTTATGAACCCTAATTATTACATCAATTAAAGTTACTAATTATAAAAAGATTAAACAAAAACTTAATTGAAAACATACCTAAACCTTTACTTGATTACACTTGAATCACCACCTTTGTTCTTGATTAAATTTTTTTCTTTTCTTGATGGAATCGGTTGAACAAACAAAAAGAGGAGAGAAAAGTGTTTTAGGGATTTATTGATCTTATATTTATACTACCTAGAATCCTAATTGTAATCAGATTTGTTTCATTTTTTTTCTTTATAACCGATCCAACCAACACCCCCTTTTTTTAAAATTAATTTTTTTTATTTTTTTTTCTATAAAATTTTGTTCCCCCCCCCTATATATATTTTATATATTTTTTAAAAATACAAAACTATTCACTACTTATTTACCATAAATACTTAAATAAATACATAACTTAAAATAAAACACTTACACTACTTATTATTATTTTCCCCCAAATTATTATTTACCTATTACTTCATAAATAAATTGTAAAATCTTAATTTACTAAATAATCTCAACTCGAAACTTAATGATACATCCTTCTTTAATTTTACTGACGATAAAATAACAAAAATCAATATACTTCCGAAATCACCGTCACATACGAAATGAAATAGACATAATCATTCCATTTCAACTATCACAAACACTATAATAGCACGAATACATAGCATACATATCGTTAATTTCATCTTAAGCGCATAATACAAAACTCATAAACCAGGCAGTTAAACACTAAAATTAAACTCACCCTCGGCTAAATTACGGTTGTCACATTCTGACCATAATACCTACTACTTCTAATACAAACGTCCATTCAGCATGGTGTTCAAAAGGATCAGACCCGACCGTGTTTGTCAAACCAATAATCTATTAATGCATTAAGCGTACACCTCACAAGCGAATTAACGATTCATGAAATAAGGGACTTTGACAATATCTACTTATGCGGAAACAATCTCATAATCGGGTCCATCATACCATAAAATCATATGTGCTCGATTTTATAAAACAAACATGTATCCCCCCTCGCTGGATTATAAAACAAACAAAAGATTTAAAATGAGAGCTATGAACATACATAAGCAAAAGAATCAAATTCATCAAATTAAAACAACGCAAATAACTTCACTCTCAACCGCGACCTAATTAATACAATATATAGCGGTAACGTGACAAAAAGTAAAAAAATTCCGGATAATCTTACTTGTATGTATTATATTATATATATATATATATATATATATATATATATATATATATATATATATATATATATATATATATATTATTACGTATATACAATCATATACTACAATCTCCAAGTGCGACGCAAAACATTTCACTTTGACGCACTTAACAATATTACAACATTTTCCATAAAGTTTCCATTTTTAGAAAGTTACCGAAAGTAAGGATAATATAATCCGAACTTCATATTTCGTTATCAATTAACTAACATTACGAACCCTTTGCTCATTATAGACTTTATTCAAAAGTTTACGCAAGTTTGACTTTCAAAAGTCAAACTTCGTAGTTGACTTTTTACCCCAAAAATACCCAAACTTGACTCGGCCGTAAAACGTTCATTATTAAGAGTTACGTGACGATCCACCTAGCGAAACGGAGCTTAAGGCGAACACTATCACTTAACATTATCAAAAATAACTTTCAAAAATTTCTCGACTCGCTACGGTCAAGTCAAACTTTCTGGTCAAACTTGGTCAACCCAAAACCTATGAAAACGACATTTTTGACATAATCCGACTATCAAAATACGCTTAACTAGTCTATATAATTATACCAAAACCATCAAACTTTGGTCAATAACCAAACACACTTTCAATAATTTCCGCACTTAACTAAATGAATCAACACATAAACATAAATGAGTGCTCATAATGCTATAACAAAAATAGATTTTGTTTCCCCCTTGCCTTTTGAATTCGGACACAAGCTCAAACCCAAACAAACCAAGCTTTTCAAACAACCAACTTTAAAATAACAACAATCTAACTAATCTAAACACCCCCTTATACACGAAACTAGCAAGAACACATCAAAAATTCAACTTCTTCAAAACTTATTGCATGTGAGGTTTTATTAGTGGGTTTTGTAGCTCTTGAAACAAGGATTAAGTGTATATAATTTGATTGTAATGTATGTCGGAAAATAAGCCAAAAATGGTGGTGTTTGTGGTGGTGTCCGGTCAAAAAGAAGAAGGAGAGGGAGAGAGTGACAAATTTTTGGTAAAAATTATAAGTGTGGGTGTATGCTTCTATTTATAGAATTGTAGTTTATCAAATTGGCAATTCCAGTCCCTAAAGATCTTTGGAAACTTGGCAAAACTAGTCCCTCCATCCTTAATCTCTTTTAAATCTAGTACAAAATAGGTTTTTTCTTTTATAAATGAAATCAGCCAAATGCTCGGGTCACACCATGTTAGTAAATATTTTAAGTCCATCCCACTAATTTTAATTTAAAACGTTTAATAAATCGTTAAACCTTGTAAAACACGACCTTTAAACACGGTTTTTACAAAAACTCAGGGAAACGTTGTAAAATACAAAAATGACATATTTTAACGCTCTCGGAGCATCAAAATACATTTTTTGACTCTTCCTTAGAGACTGCTAAAAACGAAAAAAGAAAAACTAAATCATGGATTAAAATGACCTTATAAAAGGAAATTCTCATCAACCCTTACATAGCTTAAATGACTATAATTATTTACGTAACTAAAACTAATTATCTTAGCTCGGGATAGACGTTGACCTAAAACTCGGGTTGTTATATTCTCCCCTCCTTTAGGGAGCGCTGTCCTGGTGCTCAGCTCGACTTATTCGCTTTCCTCGCTTCGTCCCTTACATGAAAAAGAGATGAGGGTAACTTTTCTTCAATCTGATTCCTCACTTCACTTTCCCAAGTAAATTCTGAACCTCTTTGCGAATTCCAACGAACTTTAACAATAGGTATCCGACTTTGCTTAAGTTATTTAACCTCTCTATCAACAACTTCCACTGGCTCTTCTATCATGTGCAACTTATCATCAAGTTGAATCTCTTATATCAGAACAACAATATCACCTACCGCTAAACATTTCTTAAGATTCAAAATATGAAAAGTACTATGAATCCCTTTCAACTCTTCAGGCAACTCCAACGTGTAAGCTACAAGCGCGCCCACTCTAGCTATAATTCTTGAATGTGCGCGCCAATGTAACATGGACTTAGCTTTCCGTGCTTTCCAAAACGCACAGCGCCCTTCCATGGCGATACCTTGAGCTGTACCTTATCACCAACTTCAAATTCCAACAGCTTAGCTCTCTTATTTGCATAACTCTTCTGGCGACTACGAGCAGTCAACAAACGGTTCTTAATCTGAAGAATTTTCTTGGTCGTGTCACGGATCAATTCTGGACTGGTGAGTTGGCTATCCCCAACCTCACTCCAACATACAGGTGATCTACATTTCCGTCCATACAAATCTTCATATGGAGCAGCCTTAATACTTGCGTGATAGCTATTGTTATATGAGAACTCGACCAATAGCAGATGGCGGTTCCAACTACTTCTGAAGTCAATCACACAGGCACGTAACATATCTTCTCGCTTTTGTATTGTCCTCTCGCTTTGACCATACGTTTGAGGGTGGTAAGCGGTACTTGTATCCAAATTTGTCCCTAATGCTTCCTAAAGCGATTTCCAGAATCTCGACATAAAATGGGTATGTCGATTAAATGATCGAAACAGGAACACAATGCCTACATACTATCTTGTTGGGATTAAAAGACTTCATGATGATCTTGGAGTTACTACTTGCTGCTAAAGGTTTTGTGTTACAGCTCGCTCAAAATATAACTTAGAGTTGTTCAATAACTCTAATGAAAAATATGCTAAGTAGTTAGTTACTGCTAGTTCATATTTAACTATAGTTGAGCGCGCTATACACACTGTTGCTTATGTGTAACTTATTACTGCTAGTTATAGTTAGTACTGCTAAGTTTACTACTGCTACTAACTAGAATAAAGTTAGTACTCTGATAGGCTGGTGAAGATTGAAGAAAATATATTTTAAATTTATATAATAGTTTTCTTGGTGGGGGGTGGGGGGGGGGGGGGGGGGGGGGGGGGGGGGGGGGGGGGGGGGGGGGGGGGGGTGGGTGGGGGGGGGGTGTGGGGGTGGTGGGGGGTGGGGGTGGATGGGGGTGGATGGGATATGGGGTTTAGGGGGTTTTAATGATGATGGTTTATAGTATCTCTTAACAAGTAGTAGTAACTTATAAACAGACAACCAACATCAATGAACTGTGTACAAAGTCGTGGCAAGCAGTAGTAACTACTTAAGAATATTTTCTTCGAATCTTCCAGCCCAAGCAACTCAGTACTAAACTTTATTCGAGAGTATGCAAGCAGTATAACTAGTCAGTACTAAGAATCAACATAGCAGTACTAAGTTAAGAACTTACAGTACTAAGTATACATCTATAGTAATAAGACTATGAACTTTTAAACCACTAAACTCGAAAGAACATATTACAACTACTTAGCATAATTTTTCATTAAGTTAAGAACTTCACTAAGTTTACTTGAGCACAGTAACACAAAGTAAGTATTAAAACCATTAACACACGGCAGCGGGGGGGGGGGGGGGGGGGGAGATGTAGTCTAAGTAGTTACTAGATTTTGTGTTTTTTTTTTTGGTTTTTGGGGGGGGGGGTTTATTTTTTTTAATGCTTGTACTCATAAGGTTGTTGTGTATAAGTTACTACTACTACTTTGTTTAAGAGTTAATGCTAGCTAGGTAAAATTTAACAACTGCTGAAAGATTACAAACTGCTGAATTTAAAGATTGCTTGAAGATCAAGATTACTTATGAATAAGGTTGATAGTTATAAATAGATCTTTGAGAATAATCTAAGTTTTAGTAATATATTATAAATCAGCTAGGACTTCTTGGTGTACAAAAGGAGGTCCTAGGGCATAGAGTTTTATGCATAACAATCTAGAAATATTTTGTTTTAATATCGTTATAGCTTTAAAGTTTTGTAACCCTAATATTAGGAGAGTATTTGTAATAATGATATTGGAGCTTTTATTGTTGAAATTATATTCTTTTGTGTTACTGTTTCATTGAAGAATTCTTCTTATATTAAAGATTAGATTCTGCATAATCTTTAGTATTATCAAACAAATTTTCTTAACTAAGTTATGTTAGATTTATCTAGCATAACTAAACCTTAAACAAGCTTAAGGAATTCAATCATTAGAAATTAACAGGGATCTACAAGTGGTATCATGTGACAACCATGACTTGAGCAAGTTAGTCAAACTATTAGTGTTGACTTATGTATCTGCTACAATGTATGGGTTATGTGTTATAATTGTTAACGTGTTTTTGATATGTGTTGTGTGATATGTTTATGATGATGCGAGTAATCTCACTCATATCCATGTGATCGAGATCGTCTCATTGGATATGGATTTAGTTGATTTTAGATTCATTTCGTTCATCTTTGGTGACAAGGAAATGATTTCGGTGATTGAAGCGGTTTCGCGTTAATTATTTAAGTAATTATACGTATATTTAATTTAATGTTGATTTAATAAAGATAGATTAGGTTTTTTTAGTAGTTAGCGAGCGTGCGTGAGAAATGAAATTCCTATATTTGGCAAGACAACCAAACAGTACACAATCTTGACAAGAGTACTTGCAACAAATAATCCTGATGATTTAGATAAGAATGACTGAGGTGTCAGATGGCTAGCTAACATGAGGCAAGGAGATTCTGAAGAACACTTGAAGAAAGCATATTGTTTAATGGTAATGAGACCATCAGTTTGATATCTTCAAGGCGCGTGCGTGAGTGAGAGACATGCTGCCACAAAAGGGGACACTATGCAAGGGAGTGCTTGCCTAAGGAACCATACAACAAGATAGGGAGGGAAATAAAAACTACTGAGAAGGGTTGTGCCAGTATAGACAACTACTTCTAATGCTTTGGTGTCTTGTGATGGTTCTGGTTATGATTAGAGTGGTCAAGTAGAAGAAGGTCCAACTAACTTCGCACTCATGGCTTACTCTTCTACAAGTTCAAACTCTGAGGTATCTACTGATTCAAACTGTTCATCATCTTGTTTGGAAAATGTTAAAATTCTTAAAGAACAAAATGAACAACTGTTAAAAGACTTAAGGACATCTAAGTTAAATGTTATTGCTTATAAAAACAGGTTTAAAGTATGTAGAGGCAAGACTTCTAGTTTATACAAAAAATGAGTTTGTTTATGAGGAAGATATCAAGGTCTTAAAACCTGAGATTCATTTAAGAGAAGTAGCCATTACAGAGCTTAGAAGGAAGTTGGAACTGGCTCAAAAACAAAAAGATGAAATTCATCTAACATAGAAAAAGAGTGATGTCTCAAATTTATCTCTAAAAACTTAAGCAAATTAATAGACTGTCAGATAGTTGATAAGTGCAAAACAGGTTTAGGGTATAATGTTGTTCCACCTCCCTATACAGGAAACTTTATTCCTCTAAAACCTAATTTGTCATTCTCTAGTTTAGAAGAGTTTACAAGTGAGCCTATAGTTATTAAGCCTGTAGTTGAGAATAGTGAAGCTAAGGCTAGTTAAGCAAAGCCTAAAGCAGTTAGGAAGAATAATGGTGCTCCAATTATTAAGGATTGGGTGTCTGATAATGAGGAAGATGATGTGACTCAGGCTAAGATTGAAAAGAAAACAATTAAGCCTAGTTTTGCTAAGATGGAGTTTGTCAAATCTAAACAGCAAGAAAAGACTGCTAGGAAAACTATCAATCATGTTGAGCAAAATAGGCAAAACATTCATACTCCTAGAGGCAATAAAAAAAACTGAATACTACTCTTCTCACAAGATTCCTATCGGATCTTAGCGCGGAGAGGAGTGCTGCGAGTGATGCTTAAAACAACACTACCTGCGCGTAATCTACAATCCGCTATCCCACTATACTAGTATGTGCGAAGCGTGAGAGAGTGCGTCTCTCTATCTGCCAATGTCAACTGCAACCTCGCGCGAGGAATCCCACACACAAACAGTATTTCTACAAATTCTCTCTCTCCTGTTCGCCCAAGCCACCGCGCGATGCGAGATGCGCGCTGTGGCCATCCCACAACTAAAAGACCCACACCAATCCCCTGCCCTAAAAGAACATGGTTTCCCTATACATTATCCACAGTGACTACGTACAATGAAGATCGGCAGCTACTAGTTATCTCATTTACCCAGACAATGTGAGCGCGACGCGAGTGCGAGCGAGCAAACAGCCAATCTACCTAAAACACACTAAACTATCAGCCGACACAACAACTCACCCGGAGAAAAATTCAATTGTACCTGAAAATCTTTCACAAATCAGCTCATTTAAATGGGTGTTATAGTTCAATCTGACACAGTAATACAGCATTTGATTAACTGTAGTGTGGTGTTATTCAGGAGGGGGGGGATGATAATATCAGTTGGTGGGGGGGGGGAGGGATGGATGGAGGGGGGGGGGATGAAAATGTTTATTTGTTGGGAGGCGGTGGGAGGGCCGGGGGGTCTCTCTCGTCGATATCGTGATAGCTGAATATTCGTATAGTGTAGACGTAAATAGAAGTTGTTGGATGTGGGGGGTGAAGAGGGGTTGGAGTATTGATATTGGGTGGGTAGAGTGAGGGGTTTAGGAGCGAGGTGAGGGGTGGTTTGTATAATATGTTAATTATTTATAGTTGTTGAAAATGGTGGGGGGGGGGTGGGGGTGGTTTGTGTGGTGTTGGGGGTTGGTGATGTGGGGGGGTTTTCTAACACAACAGTGCATCAATCACCCTGAAAAAGTTTGATTATGTTGATGCACCAGGCATGAGTACAGGGTGGGGTGAGTGAGTGGCGGGGTCCCCAAAAGAAAAGGATTTTCTAACTAATGTTAAGGGTAATCCACGAAAAGATTAGCGAGAGAGACAGGCGACAAGGAGTGATTGATAGTGGATGCTCAAGGCACATGACAGGGAACATGTTCTATCTTACAGACTATGAAGAGATAGATGGAGGATATGTTGCCTTTGGAGGTAACCCCAAAGGAGGGAAAATCACAGGAAAAGGTACAATCAAAACTGGTAATTTAGATTTTGAGAATGTGTATTTTGTAAGAGAGTTAAAGTTTAACCTCTTTAGTGTCTCACAAATGTGTGACAAAAAGAATAGTGTTCTCTTTAATGACACTGAATGTATTGTTTTATCTCCAAACTTTAAGTTAACTGATGAAAGTCAAGTTTTACTTAAAGTTCCTAGAAAGCTCACAATTGTATATGTTTTGATTTAAAGAATTTGTTCCTAAGGAGGTCTAACTTATCCTTGCAAAAGCACATCTGATGAATCTGAACTTTGGCATAGGAGGCTTGGACACATAAATTTCAAAACTATGAATAAACTGGTTAAGGGAAATCTTGTAAGAGGTTTACCTTCAAAACTTTTTGAAAATAATCAAACCTGTGTTGCTTGTCAAAAGGGAAAGCAACATAGAGCTTCTTGTAAGTCCAAAATAGTAAAAAAAAAAAGGGTTCAATCAGCCAACCTTTACATATGTTGCACATGGATATGTTTGGTCCAACATTTGTAAAAAGCTTAATTGAAAAAGATGTATATGCCAATTTTGTCACAGATGATTTACAGTAGGTGTTAGTTTGTGTTTACATATCTAGCTACTAAGGATGAGACTAGTGGCATTCTTAAGTCCTTTATAACTAGAGTAGAAAATCTAATAGATCAAAGGGTTAAGATAATTAGATGTGACAATGGAACTGAGAACAAGAATAAGGAGATGAATCAGTTTTGTGAAAGAAAATGTATTAAGAGAGAATTTAGTGTAGCTAGAACTCCTCTACAAAATAAAGTAGCTGAGAGGAAAAATAGAACACTAATTGAGGCTGCTAGGACAATGCTAGCTGATTCTAAGTTACCTACTACTTTTTAGGCCGAAACAGTTAATACTGCTTGCTATGTTCAAGAATGGGTATTAGTAATTAAGCCTCATAAGAAGTAAAACAAGACCCCTTATGAAACTTTTTCCTTGGTAAAAAAAAAAAAAAAAAAAAAGAAAGAAAACCACCTTTAGGCTTGATGTGTTGTTGTGTGGTGTATGTTTTATTAATTCAAGTTCTAAATTTATATTTTGCCGACTCTACCAAAAACAACACTTTAACGGGCAGTATACCCGATCAGTAGTAATTTTATGGTAAGTAGGGTTCGCGAGCAATAGCGTGAGCAGGTAAAATCTATCAATATAATAATATCTTGGTATTATCTAATCTATGTTAATTCTATTCCTAAACTAACCAAGTTTTTAAACATAGTCAGTCTAAATCCTAATTCTAATAGGAAAAAGGGGGATTTTCAGCCTGAGAGACTGGCACGGTTTGGTTGGTGACTACATTCAATTCAAGACCCAATACCACAGCAAGCTAATAGACAACAAAATATACAAAGAGCGGTTGCGACCATATATAAGAAAAAACTGTATTTAACCAATATTAAACACGATTATAACTTTGTATTGTTTATTAGTGCAATGGAATACTTCTCTCGAGGATGGCATATCATTCCTTAAGACTTAGGCTTTACATCATCCTAAACCAACACATTAATTCAGTAGCTGCGCTGAATATAAAGCATCCGCATAAAGCATCCTTATTTGCTGGAGGTAGGAGAGGGGGAGCGGGAGGCGGGTATCTTAGTAGAGATTAAAGCAATGTTATCTGTTAAAGCGCCTAGGGGCGTCATATAACTTTACCCACTTACCGCTTAATGGCAATCTATACACTGACAGACCACTAAATCCAACTATCCAATTTAATTAGAACGTATTTTTTGTTTGAAATGTATCTAGGACACCTGCTAGTCAACACGATCAATAAACCATCGCAATAGCCAATAACTAGTTAAGCCGAAGCTTATCTAGACACAGACATAGAAGGACAATACTTGTGTAACAATTATCTAGAGTATAAATAACTATTATGGAGAGCTATCCCGGACTCTAGATCCGATTGGTCCACTTTCTAGATCCCATTGAATGATATATGATCGTAATACAAAAGCGATAAACAAGTATAAATAGATAAACATAAACAAGCACTCACGATCAATCAGAAATCGATATAAACAAAATTCTAAACCATTTATATCTTCATATAATGGCTAATACCCGAAAGTTATTAGCCTTCAAGCGTCATAAATAAATACAAGAGTAATAATTTAGCCAAGGTAAAGCTCCAACCGAGCGTTAACAATGATACCAAAAACTAAACGAGATTACAAAAGTAAATGGAATTTACACGATGTCCTTTCTATGGAAATGAATACGGATGCACGACCACTTCTGCTCCTTTTCTACTCTCACTAGAAAATTGACTTTTGTGGTTTTAGAGTATCGAGAATATGATTTAGCACCACTTAAAACTCGTTTTTGAGTTTTCTATTTATATAAGGTCATTGGAGTCTTGGATACGGCGTGTATCCATGATATTATTGATGGCGGAATTGGGGATTTTCTTAGGGGGGAGGGGGGTGGGGAGGGGGGGGGGGGGGGGGACCACGTTTGAGTATCCTTCCAGAATATTATATGATTACATATCTTGAATAAACTGCGAATTGAGTCCTCATGATACGGCGTATTGAGCTTCATCCTTTTGTGGTCTTTGGTTGAGTACAGCACGAAACCGCCGTATCTAGATCTTGATGGGGGGGAGGTGTAGCGTGGTGGCGGATGGGAGGGTGTTGGAGCGATCAAAATAGTAATCTTCAAAATATCTTACATTTAAGCTCCAGAAATGCGCGCCTTTTTGCAAGTTTCACCAATTACTCCATAATTACTGCAAAACTCAAATATAAAAATGATTAAGTGTATCAATTCTTTGCAATAACTGAACAAAATTGTGTATATCTATCCATGGATATATGATGCTTAAAATAGACTTATTTGCTGTCTTCAAGGCTTTATGATACCAATTAGGTGTCTCCTGTTACAATTCTCAATACCATAGATCACTTAGGCAAGTTTGATGGTAAGGCTGATGAAGGATTCTTTGTTGGGTACTCAATCAATAGTAAAGCATTTAGAGTATTCAACAGTAGAACTAGGATAGTTGAAGAGAACCTGCATGTCCAATTTAGTGAGAATACACCTAATATTGCAGGAAGTGGACCAAATTGGCTTTTTGATATTGATGCACTAACAAAGTTAATGAATTATAAGCCAGTTGTTACAGGAAATCAGTCTAATGGTAATGCAGGTACAAAAGCATGTGATGATGCAGGTAAAGCTAGAATGGAGACAGTACCTGGCAAAGATTACATTCTGTTACCATTGTGGACTTCTGATCCACCATTCTCTCAAATTTCAAAGAGTTCTCCTGATGCTGGATTCAAACCTTCAAGTGATGATGGAAAAAAGGTTGATGAAGATTCAAGAAAAGATAGTGAAAGTATTGATCAAGAGAAGGAAGATAATGTTAACAGCCCTAACAATGTTAATGTTGCTAGCACAAATGAAGTTAATGCTATTGGTGGAAAAACAAGCATTGAACTACCAGATGATCCAAATAAATAGCTGCTTTGGCACAAGAATATTGTCCTATTCAGATGATGATGAAGAGTTGGTGTCAAGGCTGACATGAACAATTTGATGCATATATACTTGTTTCCCCCCAGTCCCTATCCAACTCAAGAGTAACACAAAGATCATCCAGTTAGGAAGCGAAATTATTGGAGACTTAAATTTAGCACCTCAAACAAGAAGAATGACAAAGAATTTAGAAGAACATAGTTTGTTTAGTTCAGTTCAGCAAAGAACAAACCATAAAGACTTTCAAAACTGCTTGTTTGCTTGCTTTTTATCACAAGAAGAACCCAAAAAGGTAATTCATGCATTGAATGATCCAAGCTGGATAGAGGCTATGCAGGAAGAGATTCTACAATTCAAGCTACAAGAAGTTTTAACTTTAGTGGATTTACCAAATGGAAAAAGGGCTATTGGCATTAAATGGGTCTTCAGGAATAAAAAGGATGAAAGAGGAATTGTGATTAAAAATAAAGTATAGATTTGTTGCTTAAGGTACACACACAAGAAGAAGGGATTAACTATGATGAAGTCTTATTGGGCATGTTCAAGAATTGAAGGCATTAGGCTTTTCTTAGCCAATGCCTCATTAAATAGACTTTGTGGTATACCAGAAATGATGTCAAAGTGACTTTCTTTATGGTAACAATAGAATAGGAGAAAGTCATGTTGTCAACCACTATGATTTGAAGATCCATACTCCCTACAAAGTATACAAAGTAGAAAAGGAACTTTATGGAATGCATCAAGCTCTCCGAGCTTGGTATGAAACCTTGTCAACTTATTAATTGGACAATGGGTTTCAAAGAGGGAAAAACTGACAAGACCTTATTTATCAGAAGGACAAAGGTGATATTCGATTTTGTATAAGTGTATGTAGATGATATCATTTTGGCTCTACAATAATCATTATGCACTAAGTTTGAGAATATGATGCATAAGAAGTTTCTGATGAGTTCTATAGGTGAACTCATATTCTTCTTAGGACTACAAGTAAAGTAGAAGGAGGATGGGATTTTTATCAGTCAAGACAAAGTAACAGGTGACTAGATTTTTTAAAGAAATTTGGTTTATTGATGTCAAGACAGCAAAGCACACCTATGAAAACTCAAAAGACATTTTGCTCAAGGATTAAAGATGGTGAAAAGAGTTTATGTTCATTTATATATATCAGATGATTATTTCATTAATGTATCTTACTTCTTCAAACCTATATTATGTTTTTAGTGTGTGCCTGTGCAAGATACCAAGTCAACCTAAAAGTATCACATCTTCATGCTGTGAAAAGAATATTTATAGACTACTTAAATGGACAAGGCGGCGTCTAAATGAGTCTTCTTGGTATCTAAAAGTGCTAGCGGCGCGCGGGAGTTTGAGTTTGGTACCATACACTGATAGGGATTATGCTGGAGCAAGCTTGGATAGGAAGTCTACAACAGGAGTTTGTCAATTCCTTGGAAGTAGATTAATATCATGGCAGTGCAAGAAATAGATTGTGGTTGCAAATTCCACAACAGAAGCTGAGTATGTGGCTGCTTCAATTTGCTGTGGACAAGTGCTTTAGATTCAGAATCAATTACTTGATTATGGGTACAATTTCTTGCATACCAAAATATTTATTGATAATAACAGTACTATTTGCATAATTAAAAATCTTGTTTTTTATTAAAAAACAAAGCATATAGAGATTAGACATCACTTTATAAGGGATTGTAATGAAAAGAAGTTGATTCATATGGTTAAAATCCATACTGACAAGAATGTTGCAGATTTACTTACAAAAGCTTTTGATGTAAGTAGGTTTCAATATTTGATTGCTAGATAAAAATGCTAAATCCTTAAAATCTTTTATCTACATTTATGAGAGTTTGTAGATCTTTGTATGAATTAGTACTCGTGATTATGTCATTAAAAGGTTTTGGCCTTGAAGTATAATTAGTACTGCTAGTTATACTTAATACTGCTAAGTTAATACTGTTAGTTATACTTAATACTGCTGGTATAATTAACATTGTGAAAATTGTAAGAAAAATAATTGAGAGAGTTGGTGAGAATAAAAACAGAAGAGAGATATTGTAAAGACGAAAAAGATGAATTGGTGAGTAAAAGAATTGAGAGAATTTGTGGAATAAAAACAGAAAGATAGTATTTGTGAAATAAAACAAACAGAGTGGATTGGTGAGTAAAAAGAATTAAAGAATTGAGGTGTGATATGAAAAATAGAAGAGAAAGTTGAATATACAGAGTGAGTTTGGACTGGAAATTTGAAGTTAATGTTGAGTAACTCAAAGTTAATTGCTTCTAGGCTAACTAGCGCTCGCAGGTCTGAATAGATTTGGCGAGTTAAGAGTGCGTGGGGGGGGGGGGGCTAGCGCGTTAACTTACTACTGTCCGTGAAAGTTAATGCTGCCAAGGTATAACTTACTACTGTTTGTTGAATAGTTTAAATGCTGCTAGGCGATAAACATACTACTAGTTTGTTTGAAAGTTAATGTTGTTTTAGGCATAACTTACACTGCTGGTGAACTTTAATATTGTTAGGGTATTTTCACTAAGTACGTCATGAGGGTTTCATTCCACATCATTAATCTGAGTGTGTTTCATTCAATCGATGGCGGTACGGTCTCTAGCGAGCGCGAGCAACCCCTTAACATTAATTTTCATCAATTCATCATCAAAACCTAACACAATGACGGGAGCCTACATTTAGCTGATACTCACAATTTGGTTGCATTTTTGTCTAAACTGTTGATAAGTGAAGGGTATGACACAAATTTAATTTCTGAATGCAAATCCAATCAAATATTCAATAATGACAATCCCACTATCCTAAACTTCTTAGCATTGTAACAATTATGGGCAACTATCAAGGGAAAACTGCAATGGGAAGTACAGTTTATAAGCCCTAGTTGAGGGGAAGAAGAAAATCGTTACTGAAGCATCATGTTAGACGTGAACATCAACAGAAGTAGATGAGGAAGGTACGGATTGCATGCCAAATGCTACCATTTTTGAAGAACTTACAAGAATGGGGTATGAAAAAGTTTTACAGAAGCTTACATTCTATAAGGCATTCTTTTCCCCATAATGGAAATTCCTTATTCATACCATTTTGCAATGCCTAAGTGCTAAGACACTGAATGTAAATGAATTTAGTAGCACAAAGAACTTCTGCAATTAATCTTGTTTAGCTACAAACCAGAAGTGAACTTTTCAAAATACATTTTTGAAAAGATGTAGAAGAACTTGGAGAATGTGTCTGGTAAATTCCTGATGTATCCAAGATTTGTACAAGTATTTTTGGAGAAACAACCTAGAAGGAATGTCAAATCATAAAGGATTTATGTTACACCCTCTCACACTAAGTAGATTTTTGGAAACATAAGAAGGGTAGGGAAAGGCTTTTCTAGAAGAGAAACACCCTTATTTCCAACAATGATGGTACAAGCTCAAGATGAAATGGGTGAAGGTTCAGCAAATCCTACCGATCCCCATCACACACCTATCATTATTCAACCATCAACATCTCAACCTCAAAAGAGATAAAAACCTAGGAAGCCAAAGAGAAAGGACACTGAGGTACCTTAGCCTAGTGGTCCTACAGACAATGTTGCAGATGAGGCTGTCTATGAGGATATGGATGACAGTTTGGAAAGGGCTGCCACTACTGCTACTAGCTTAGATGCAGAGCAGGATAGGGGTAACATCAATAAGACCCAATCTAAGGCAACACTTAATGAACCAAGTTCCTTAGGAACTAGTTCAGGTAGTGGTCCCAGGCGCCAAGAAACTATAGGGGATACTATTTCTCAAACTGGGTTTGAGAATGTATCTAAAACTTTTAATGATCCACTGCTCGCAAGAGGTAACACACTCTGAAGTGGTGAGGATAGACTAAAACTAAAGGAATAGATGGAATTATGTACCAATTTGCAGAATAGAGTTATTGGTCGGGAGAAAACTAAGACCTCTCAAGCTCAGGAGATTACAAGTTTGAAAAGGAGGGTCAAGAGACTAGAGAAGAAAAGAGGGTCAAGAACTCATAGGATTAAAAGATTATACAAGGTTGGTTTATCTAGAAGAGTGGAATCCTCTAAAGATAAAGGTTTGGGTGAAGAGGATGCATCCAAACAGAGGAGGATTAATGATATTGATGCTAATGAAGACATTTATCTGGTCAATGTTAATAGAGATGAAGGCATGTTTGGGGTAAATGATCTTAAAGGTGATGAGGGTGATTGTTGAAACTGAAGTTGCTTCAAAAGTTGTGAACTTAAGTGTTGATGAATTTACTTTAGCTCAAGCACTTGCAGCTTTAAAAGGTGCAAAACCCAAGGCTAACAAGGTTATGTTACAAGAACTAGAGCATGGTACAATTACAACAACAACTACTGCTACAACAGTTACAGCTGCTAGCACAATACCTAAGGCTAAAGGGCTTGTTATTCATGAACAGGTTCAAGCATCTACACCAACAGTTTCTTCACAACAACCATCATAACTCAATGTTCAGGATAAAGGTAAAGGCAAAATGGTTGAACCAGAACCTGTGAAGAAATTGTCAAAGAAAGATCAATTGATGCTTGATGAAAAACTTGCCTTCAAATACAAGCTGAAGAAGAAGAAGAAGAAGAAGAAAGGCTTGCCAGATAAAAAGCTCAACAAATTAAAGAAGCCAACATTGTTTCATGGGATAATGTGCAAGCAATGATAGATGTTGATTATCAAATGGCTCAACAAATGCAAGCAGAAGAACAAGAGAAGTTAAGTATTAAAGAGAAGTCCAAGTTGTTTGTACAACTCTTAGAAGCAAGAAAGAAGCACTTTGCAGCAATGAGAGCTCAAGAAGAAAGGAACAAACCACCAACTAAAGCTCAAAAGAGAAATACAATGTCTACTTATCTGAAAAACATGGCTAGATACAAGCACAGTCAATTGAAGAACAAAAGCTTTGATGATATTCAGAAGTTATTTGATAAAGTTATGAAAAGGGTAAATACATTTGTAGATATGGATATAGAATTGGTAGAAGGTAGTGAAGTAAGAGCTGAAGCAGAGATAGCACAAGAGAGCAGTTCAAAGAGAGCAGGTACTAAGCTGGAACAAGAAAGTATTAAGAAGCAAAAGGTGGATGAGGATAAAGAAATAGCAGAGCTTCAAAAACTAATAGAAGTTAAACCTGATAAAGAGGAAGTAGCAATTAATGTTATTCCTTTGGCAACTAAGCCACCAAGCATTGTTAACTACAAGATCCATAAAGAAGGGAAGAAAACCTATTACCAGATAATCAAGGCTGATGGAAGTTTAAAGATGTACTTAGTCTTAATGTCACACCCCGTAAATTCCCGGTTAGTATTCCGATCCACTCCGGTCATCTACTTTAAATTTTATTCGTTGAGTTAAAATCTG
>BQNB010042507.1:0-20958 GCA_026074375.1 Tanacetum coccineum
ATCTACTATCTCTGTAAACCCTACACTTTCCTCAGGTTTCTTTAAGAATCCCACTTGGTTATGCTTGTCGCAGTATTTCATTGAAGCCATTCTTTGAAATTGTAGTAACGAGGTTGTGATTTGCGGTTATGAGGAACTGGGTTTGGCTCGTTTAGGTAACTTAATACTGATTGTATCTGCTAATTGACTTTATTTGCGAAAAAGAAAATGAATTGCAATTGGAACTCTGAGAAAATAGTCACTTTTTAATAAAGAAAACTATTGTATGCGAGTTAAAACAGTAATTATCCAATTGGTATCATTATCCGCTTAAATATACCCGCAATTTGCTCTAACGGTCATATTTAAAGAAAAGTCAAAGTTGTTAGGCCAAACAGTACTAACGACTAGTTACCAGTATTAATATTGGCCTACCAGACTTAAGTCTGGTCAACCAGTATTAACATTATATTGTCAGAACTAACAATGAGCTTACCAGAATTAACTAGTAAACTGCCAAAATTAATATTGACAATACCAGAATTAACTTTTGCACAACTTCAGTTCAACTTTAATCCATGCTCCATTTCTTCGTGCAATCCAAGTATAACCCAAAAAAGTTAAGCCACACACAAAATATACTACAAAACTATTCGAAAACACTATGTTACTAGATCTATTATATTCTAAGAACTACTAAAAGTAAGATAACCTATCATAATTAATTCTACTAACTAGTATTACTAGATTACAAAATATACATTTAATCCTCCCCTTAAATGTAGCTATAGATTGATCATACCAATATTAACCACCAAGAAATTGAACCTAGGTCCATCAAAAGCTTTGGTCAATAGGTCAGCTACATTGAAGTCTGTGTGAATTTTCTCCACCTTAATGAGCTTCTTCTCATAAGAATCTCTTATAAAGTGGTGTCTGATATCTATGTGCTTTGTCTTGGAGTGATACACCAGATTATTTACAATGCAGACGGTGCTTTCATTATCAATGTGGATTTTGGTATTCATGAAATTGAAACCATAGTCCAACATTTGATTCTAAATCCACAACACTGGCCACTGCAAACTTGCAGCAAGCTACATATTTCGCTTCTGTGGTAGTGGTAGCCCACCTATAGTTTGTTTCTTGCATTGCCATTGAAATTAATCTGCTTCCAAGAAATTGACAACCACCAGTTGTGGATTTCCTGTCAAGGTTTGCCCAGGCAAAGTCATGTTTTTGAGTACGCTTCAACCCTTCCACCCCACCTCCCTCTCCCATAAGAGGTAAAAAGATGATTCTCTAGGATACCATAACCCCAAATTGGGTTTGCCCTTAAGGTACTTAAGGCTTCTCTTCACAGCATTTAGGTGTAAAGTCTTGGGAGTAACCTGAAAACGAGAACAAGCACATACTACAAACATTATATAAGGCCTAGAGGCAGTTAAATAAATGAGAGAACCTATCTGGTCTGTAATTAATGTGAACATCCACTTATCAGCTTCCTCATCTTTTGTCACGCCATCTGGTCTCCATATAGGGTTATTGCATTTTCACACATGCAAGGGCAAACTTTTTCAGCATGTTGCAAACATACTTGTTTAAGAAATAAATTTTCCTTCTGTCTTTTGCTTGACGTGAATCCAAGGAAAGAATCTGAAGTTCACCCATAGAACTCATTTGAAATCTTCCTTTCATCAATTCCTCAAATTCATCACACCAAGACTTTCTAGTAGAGCCAAAAATGATATCATCTACATACACTTGAACCAACATGATATCCTTCTTGTCCTTCTTAATAAACAATGTCTTGTCAATAGTACCCCTTCTATATCCATGCTTCTCTAGAAATGTTGATAGAGTAGCATACCAAGCTCTAGGAGCTTGATGTAGTCAATATAAAGCTTTAATAACCTTATAAACCTTCTTAGGATGACCAGGATCAACAAAAACAGGAGGTTGAGAAACATACACCTCTTCATCGATAGTGCCATACAAAAATGCACTTTTGACACCTATTTGGTATACTATGAACCCCATAAATGAGGCACAGGCTAAAAATAACCTGATAGCTTCTATTCTTGCCACAGGAGCAAAAACCTCATCATAGTCAATACCCTCTTCCTGTCTGTGACCTTGGGCCACTAGTCTTGCCTTATTTCTGACAACTACTCCTCTTTCATCCCGTTTGTTTCTGTATACCCATTTTGTTCCAATCACCTTTGCTTCATGAGGTAGATCTACTAGAATCCATACCTGTTGCAACCTAAACTGTAACAACTCCTCTTGCATAGCTTTAACCCAACTGTCATCTTTTAGAGCAAATCTTTTTAGGTTCCTCCTGAGATAAGAAGCAGGCAAACAAACAATGCTGTTGATCTTTGTAAAGAACATAACTAACAAGTGCATGTGCTCTTGAATTTTGCTGCACTCTGCTTCTAGTTTGTACTGATGACTTAGGATCACCCAGTATTTGACTTTGTAGGTGAATGTTGTGTATCCTAAGAGTAGGAATGGGACTAACAACTACTTCGGTTACTCCAAAGGCTCTGATACCACTTGTTGGTCCAAAGTCTTGGATCTGTTTAGCCTTTTGTAAGACAATAACTAACTTGAATATATCTAAATCAACTATATGAGAGACAATAACTATGAATACTATATGCTAATGCGGAATCTTAATACAAGTACTAAGAAGAAGACAATGTAAAACTTTTCTATTTTCTATTAATTTCTATTAGGGTTCTATGTCTCAAACACTATGCTGTAGGGTTCCTTTTATACTCCAAGGAAACCCTAATGGGCTTTACAAACACGTAAAAGGATAATGCATATCCTTTCCTAAGATATCTCTATGATAACTATTATAACTATTCTATTACATAAATAGACTTAACTAGACAAGGCCAGTACTAACTGAGTACTGTCCAGACTTAATTGTACTGGCAGGACTTAACTATGTCTACCAGACTTACTATATAACTACCAGACTTAAGTCTGTTTACAATTAATCTAATATTCCTACTCCTAACTGTCTTACTTGTAAACTTCAAGTTTCTTTGATCTATCTTCATTAGGTGCTTTCCTGGGATGTTGTGAGATTATCTTGGAATTATTCTTGAACTGCAAACATGAATGACTGTCTTGTATGAGCACTTTCTTGATTTCTATCACCAACTCTTTAAAGCATCACTTCTTGATATTTGCAGCATCTAACCTTATAAATATCATGACCAACACTTCACAGCTACATGTACTATCTCTTCAGCAACATAGAAACAACAACATTGACTATATGTATATCAGATCATAAAGTTTTAGTCTATTCTCATCACATCTAGGTGTGTTAACTCCTGAGAGAGGTGAATCATTCAAAATTTAAATGGATTTGATGTCTCTTTACCAGTTAGCCATTAACCCTGGAGTAGCCAATGTTTGGTTCATAAACCATGGTACATTGATAAACCATTTACAACTCTTAGTACGTGAACATGGTGAGTTGATTCTATTGATTTTTAGCAAATCATCAGCTATCAACGAATTTGAATACTCTTTACCAGTAGCCGTTTGCTCTGGAGTAGATAACTCTTTGTTTTAAAAACATGGCGAGTTAATTACCATACAATTTTTGGTAAACTGTCAACCATCAACGGATTTGAGAAGTCTTTACCACAAGAGTTTGCTTTTGGACTAGCCAGTCTTATGCCTATTTACATGGTGAACTGATGACCATTTGTTGTGTGGTGGTTAGCCAACACCCAAACCCTTCTTTCTTCCACTATAGTTCACATCTTCCAACATATGTTCACATCTACTGACAACTCCATCATTTTCTAACACCAGCTTGCTTCTCCACCATTTTTAAAAGTTTATAACAATCCTCATTCATCTTTCCATCCAGAAGCTTCATTTTCAGCATAGTTTGACATACATTAGCTGATAAAGGATATTTTCTTTTTGCTAACATATAAATATCAGTTAAGTCTAGGTTCAAACAATGCACTCTGCAGGTTTCATAGCATCTCCAACTTAGTATCTTTTGTTGACTTGGTAAGCTCCAAACTAAATCAGTACTAAGAGGTGCATCAAACATTGTTTTTAAGTTTTCCCAAAACACCCTCTCATAATCATCTATTGGACCCTTTGTACCATATCTCTTCATCACAATCCTGTATAATTCTGTAAGATCTTCTCTTGATATTTCTTTAAGCATGGCTCCCAAGCTCATGTAAACCTTATCAGTACCATTTTCCCTTACTATTTGATATACACCTTTCTTGCCTTGCTTGATGATCTTATAGCTTGCTATACTAGGGGATTTAACAGCTACAGGAACATGATTAATTGGAACATTTGTACTTGAAGAAGAATCATCTTCTTTACTAGCTTTATCTTTTTTAGCTTCATCCTTAGCAGTGTGTAACCCTTTCCTTGCTATCAGTTTCCTTCTTTTTCCCATTTTCTTTACAGGCTCTTTTTCCTTTTCTTCTATAGATTATGTATCTTTATCATCAATCTTTTGCCTTTTAGTAGTTTTTGTCTGAAGCTCTTCACCAAAACTTTTCAACTCAGCCTTTGTAGCTTTAAGACTCATAGGAACAAAAGTATCAACTTGCTTAACCAGCTTATCAAATTCTTCTTTAATCTCCTCAAACTTCAACTTCTTCAACTGAGAAAGCTTCCATGTTCCTTGATTCTTCAGATAATTTGACATGTAAATCCTCAACTGTGACTGAGTCATAGGCTTACTTCTTTTTGCTTTTGCCCTTTCTTCTGCAAAGTATTTCTTTCTTTGATTTACTAAGTCCACCATTCTCTTTGCAAAGTCTTCTTCAGACATATCTTTTGCTATAACACTTTTTGCTAACTCTGCATTTGCCTCAAGCTTAGCTCTAATAGCATCCCAATCTTCTTCAGTATAATGTTGAGCTTCAAACTGAACTTGAGCTTTTCTTTGCTTTTGTTGCTCAGTTAACTCTTCTTCTTCTGCCAATCTTTTAGCCAATAAAGCATCCAAATGAACTTGTTTGGCAGTTTCTTCTTCCTCTAGATTTTGCAATCTTATGGCTTCTGCAAGACTAGCTTCTTCTTGTTGAATTTGTTCTTTAGTTCTTTTGGGAGCTTGAGTCTCTTAACAATCTTTGAGCTTTCCTTCTTTTAGCCTCTTTCAGTACTAACTGGTCCACTACCTTGTACTAATTCCCTAGCCACCAATTTTAACTTCTTCAAAGCCAAGCAGAGTACTATTGTCTTTCAAAGTCTTTTTCCCTTTGAACTCTTTTCTCATCGTTATCTTTTAATCTTATCAACTAATTTTGACCTCTAAGAAGCAACCTTTGACATAGTTTTAGCTGCTTCCAAGGTTGTAGGGCTGATTTCTTCTTCCTGAGCCTCTCCTGAAGGTTTAGTAGGAGTAACAAAAGAAACTAGAGGATCATCATCAATTCCCTTAAATATCCTCCCCTAATCCTCTGGTTCTTCATCCTCTTATGTAGTTAGAACCACATTTCTTCTTTTGAGAATATTTTCCAATTTCTTGACCTTCTTTACCAACTTTACAATGGCTTTCCCCATGGTCTGCTTAGTCTGCTTGAGCTCTGTCTCCAATCTATCAACCTTTGTGATCAAAGTGGGAACCATAATATGAAGATGGTACTTCGATGTCAAAATCTTGCCTCTGGCACATGAGGGTGAGAAGGATACTGAGATTGTGGAGCTTTAGGTTCCTGTCTTGGTGAGAGTGGTTGGTGTTCAGTTGATGGTTGGTCAAAGGTGTGCTCAGTGGGTTCATTGTCAGGTTCAGGTGAAGGTGATGTCGGGTGAGTTGTTGGTTCAGGTACAGGTGTAGGGTGAGATGTTGATGGTAATGGTTCAGAAGATGATGGTTGATCCTCAGCTTGATCTGCTGGTCCTGCACTTTGATCAACAACAGGCAACATAACAGGCAATAAAGGTCTTGGTACCCCCCTAAAACCCCTTTTCATGTTTCCAAAAATCTTTTTGGTCAAGGCCACAACCAAATAAGGGTGTTTATTCTCAGTTTGTATTTCCAAAATCATTTGTAGAAATCGTGGGTACATCAAAAACTTAGTTTTACTTTTCAAATTAGCCACCATTCCATCAAAAATCAATTTTGAAAAGTTATAAACCCTGCCAGTGGAAAGACAAATCAAAGCAGTTGCAATATTACTACCAAATTGATCCCATCCACCACTTTTAGGGCTTATGCAGTGTAAAATATGATGGACAAAAAATCGCCATTGGGGTGTGAAAAAGCTTTTCCAAAAAGTAAAAGAACCATCAGTTGGATACCCTATATTCCATTCCTCAAAAAATCTTAGTATTTGGCAAAATTAGTAATCCTGAAGCATCTGCTATTGAAGCTCTTACTTCGAACAGATGCATCAGTGTTTGTAATATTCAAGAGTATCTTATGGTTCTGTCTTAATCTAGAGTCCCATATCAAGAGTTGAGGCAGTTGCAGGTCTGCCAAAACGTTTGACTAGGGAGAGTCATGGTATAGTAGGATTCGCGAGTTAAGGCCATACCTGATTTGCGATCCTTTTAAGAAAGTCTACTATCTTACAAACCTGCACTTTCTTGGTTTCTGTAAGAATCCCACTTGGTTCATTGCTTGTCGGCAGTATTTCATGGAGACATTGTAGATAAAGGACTATGATCGATGGTGATTATCAAAACTGTGGTTTGATCGTTTTGGTTATTTAGTTTTGATTTATTGCTGTAATTGACAATTTATACGCGCAATAAGAATGTATTTCATTGTTCTACGAGAAATAGGGCTCTTTTAATGAGAAAACCTTTTTTGGGTGAGATAAAACAGATAAATATCTAATTTGTATCACTATCCGCTTAAATATCCCCGCAATTTGCTATAACGGTCATATTTAGTGAAAAGTCAAAGTTGTGAGACCAAACAGTACTAACGACTAGTTACCAGGTTTAATATTGGCCTACCAGACTTAATATTGGTCATCCGAGATTAACAATTTTATTGTCAAAAAAATAAACAATAAGCTTACCAAGATTAATATTGGCTACAAGAACTAAATCTGGTCAAACCAGTATTAACCATTTATTGTCAGAACTAACAATAAGTCTTGCCCAGGATTTAACTAGTAAACTACCAGAATTAAAACAGACAATACCAGAATTAACTTTTGCACAACTTCAGTTCAACTTTAATCCATGCTCCAATGCAATCCAAGTATAACCTAAAAACGTTAAGCCATACAAAAAATATACTACAAAACTATGCACAGACACGATTGTACTATATCTAGTATAGTTTAATACCTACTAAAAATAAGATAACCTATCATAATTAATTCTACTAACTAGTATTACTAGGTGACAAACTATACATTTAATCCTCCCTTTAAATGTAGCTATGGATTTATCATACCAATATTAACCACTAAGAAATTAAACCTTGGTCTATCAAAAGCTTTGGTCAATAAGTCAGCTACATTGAAGTCTGTGTGAATTTTCTCCACCCTAATGAGCTTCTTCTCATAAGAATCTCGTATAAAATGGTGTCTGGTCTCTATGTGCTTTGTCTTGACGTGATACACCGGATTCTTTACAATGCAGATTGTGCTTTCATTATCAATGTGAATTTTGGTATTCATGAAATTGAAACCATAGTCCAATATTTGATTCTGAATCCACAATACTTGTCCATAGCAACTTGCAACAGCTACATATTCAGCTTTTGTTGTAGAGGTAGCCACTATGGTTTGTTTCTTGTATTGCCATGAAATTAATCTGCTTCCAAGAAATTGACAACCACTAGTTGTGGATTTCCTGTCAAGGTTTGCCCCAGCATAGTCACTATCTGAGAAAGCTTCCAGGTCAAAAGATGATTCTCTAGGATACCATAAGCCCAAATTGGGTTTGCCCTTAAGGTACTTAAAGATTCTCTTCACAACATTAAGGTGTGAAGTCTTGGGAGTAACCTGAAAACGAGATCAAGCACATACTGCAAACATTATATCATGCCTAGAGGCAGTTAAATACATGAGAGAACCTATCATGGATCTGTATAAGTGTACATCCACTTCATCAGCTTCCTCATCTTTTGTGAATGCCATCTTGGTCTCCATTGGGGTTATTGCAGTTTTCACACTCTGCATGGTCAAAACTTTTTCAGCCATCGTCTGCAACATACTTGTCTTGAGAAATAAAAAATGCCATCGGTATTTGCTTGACTTGCAATCTAAGGAAAGATTATGTTGTTCAACCTCATAAAACTTTATTTAAATCTGCCTTTCATCAATGCCTCAAATTCATCACACCAAGACTTTCTAGTAGAGCCAAAAATGATATCATCAACATAGACTTAAACTAGCATGATATCCTTCTTGTCCTTCTTAATAAATAAAGTTTTGTCTATGGTACCCCTCATGTATCTATGCTTCTCTAGAAATGTTGATAGAGTAGCATACCAAGCTCTAAGAGCTTGATGTAATCCATATAAAGCTTTGACAACCTTATAAACCTTCTTAGGATGATCAGGATCAACAAAACCAGGAGGTTGAGAAACATACACCTCTTCATCTATAATTCCATACAAAAATGCACTTTTTACATCCATTTGGTATACTATGAACCCCATAAATGAGGCAAAGGCTAAAAATAACCTGATAGCTTCTATTCTTTCCACAGGAGCAAAAACCTCATCATAGTCAATACCCTCTTCCTGTCTGTGACCTTAGGCCACTAATCTTGCCTTATTTCTAACAACTACTCCTCTTTCATCTTGTTTGTTTCTGTATACCCATTTTGTTCTAATCACCTTTGCTCCATGAGGTAGATCTACTAGAATCCATACCTGTTGCAGCCTAAACTGTAACAATTCCTCTTGCATAGCTTCAACCCAACTGTCATCTTGTAGAGCTTCAGAAATCTTTTTAGGTTCCTCCTGAGATAAGAAGCAGGCAAACAAACAATGCTGTTGATCTTTGTGATTATTCCTTTGCTGCTTTTGAACATAACTTACAAGTGCATGTGCTTCTGAATGTTGCTGCACTCTGCTTCTAGTTTGCACATATGACTTAGGATCACCCAGAATTTGACTTTGTGGGTGAATGTTGTGTATCTTAAGAGTAGGAATGGGACTAACAGCTACCTTTGTTGGTAAGTTGTTGAAATTATGGACCATACCCTCGTCATCATAAGAAGCCTCATCAAAAATCCCTTGCAGAGGTTTGTTAAAGATTGTGAGCTCTGGCATATCCGAATCATCTTGATCAGCAGGTTGAGCATCATCTATTCCACTACCAGAATTAACTAAGTTAGTACTGGTAGCTTTGTTCTTAGGTACTTTCCGTAAATGCTTTTGAGCAAGGTCATCCAATTCTCTTCTAAAAGCTAGAATTTCAGGAGTATCTTATGAAATGCCAGTAGAAAAAGCTTCCTTCTCTTGTGCTTGAAGGTTTTGAAGTTCTGTCAAAAAACTTCTCTTCCTTTGAATTAGTAGAAGGGGGGGGGGGGGGGGGTGGGGGGGGGGGGGGGGGGAGGGTAAACTTTGACTTCCTTGGTCCAACTTTTGATGCAGTATGCCTGACTGCTGTAGGCACAATAATAAGCTCCTCGGCCTCATCTTCTTCCACATGAGCATTTGCATTAGGAGTTTGTAGTGTACCTGCATTGTTAGTCACTTCTGAAGTACCTGCATTGGGGTTAGTTTGATTCTCCAAAGACACATGAATATAGTTCATAGAATCAGTTAGATAATCAATATCAAACATCCATCTATAACCTACTCCTTTTACATTAGGTTTTTCTTCAAGAAATTATACATGCAGATTTACTTCTACCTTTTTGGTTACTAATTTATACACCCTAAAGGCTTTGCTATTTAGTGAGTAACCAACTAAGAAACCCTCATCACACTTTCCATCAAACTTGCCAAGCACACTTAGAGTATCTAAAATGGTAACATGGCACCCAAAAGGTCTTATGTAGCTAATAATTTGTTTGTGGCCAAACAAAAGCTCATAAGGAGTTTTGTTTTGAGGTTTTGTCACCCTTACCCTATTAAAGATATAGCAAGCAGTACTAACTGCTTCTGCCCAAAAAGTAGTTGGTAAGAGTGAGTCTGCTAGCATAGTCCTAGCTGCCTCAATTAGAGTCATGTTCATTCTTTCAGCAACTCCATTCTGCTGTGGAGTTCTGGCATTGCTATACTCTTATTTTATTCCCTTGTTTCCACAAAATTCAAGCATATCTCTATTCTTAAATTCAGTGCCATTATCTGATCTAATGATTTTAACCCTGTGATTAAGCTGGTTTTTAATTTGTCTAATGAAGTTCTTAAGGATGCCACTAGTTTCATCCTTAGCAGCCAAAAAGAATACCCAACTAAATCTTGTACAATCATCAGTAATAACAAGGCAATAACTTGCATGATTTATGCTTTTTACAGAAGTAGGTCTAAAAAGATCCATATGCAAGGTGTGTAATGGTACAGTAATGGTTCTTTCTAACTTTGCCTTACAGGAGGCCCCTATGTTGTTTGCCTTTATGGCAGGCAACACATGTGTGGTCATTTTTTAAAACCTTGGAAGGTAGTCCTCTTACAAGGTTTCCCTTTACAAGTTTGTTTAGATTTTTAAAATTGATATGACCAAACCTTCTATGCCATAATTTTAGACTCATCAGATGTAGCTTTAGCAATCAAACAGGCGAAAAACCTTTTGCAAGAGAGGTGTCCTTCAAGTCAAAACTGTACCATAATCTGATGTCTAGGACCTTAAAAAGTATCTGATTATTCATCAAGCTTTTAAAGTCAGAAACGACTACAAGACATTCAGTTTCAGTAAAAAGAACCTTGTGCTGCTATCACATATTTGTGATAAATGAGAAAAGGTTGAAATGCCTAATTTATATACAAAAACACACTAACAAATCTAAACTTACCAACCCTTATTCTTCCTTACCAGATATTAGCCTTTGCTACCTCCCAAAGTAACAGATCCTCCATTGAATTCTTCAAATCCCCAGTTGATCCTTGCTACTGTCTGTGCCCTGACATCCACTATCAAAATATAAACCGCTATCTACCACGTTCTCAGTGATGGGTCCTGCACAGAAAAAAGAGAAATTAGTTTCTCTTAGGACCTAGTCCTTTAGCAGACTGGTTCTGCCTTGTGGACATTAGCATCACAGTTCTAGATAAATTGGTTCCACTATAATAATTAAGTTTGGTCTAGTGTTTCTCCAATTATAACTTGCTGAGGTCTTAACAGCAGATCCCCAATTTCCCATTACAGCATTAAAATGAGATATTTGTGCTATAGTTTTTGCAAAGGGTCTTCTTACAGATGAATATGATTTTGAAAAATCCCTTCTTTGATAATTGATATCATCTGTGGGTCCTTTTGGGACTTCTCTTACTGTTTGAGGTTTTGTGAGTTAATGGCTGTTTAGTGCTAGCAATATTAACTTTAGGACTAACAGCATTAACTTTAGGCCTACCAGAATTAATATTTATCCTACCAGTATTAATGTTAGGCCTAACAGAATTAAACTTTGACCTACCAGCATTAAGTTGTACTGATCTAGGAACAAATTGATTAGCATGATTAATCCTGTTTGCATTTGTCCATACTGGTTTTGCCACCCCATTTCTAGTATTAACAACCCTCTTAACCTCAGCTTTCCTAGCCATTTTCTTTTCATAATAGTCATAATCTTTAATCAAATGACTTAGACTACCACAAACAAAACATTTCTTCTTTGTAAAAGAGTAACCTTCCCCTAGTTCTCTTTCCATCATATCATTCCAATTCTTCCTAATTGAACAGTAAGTCTTTTCTTTATCTTAGAGTGGTTGCCAAGGTATTTTTATGTGTAAGACACAACAGAGTCCAACTTCTTTTGATTTTGGAGCAGACACATCTTTTTCATTTGTTACTTCCAACCTTGACTTAGACATCTCATTTGGTTCACTTAAACTTTCTGATTCAGTCTCAAAAGAGTGCTCAGAGGTATTTCCACAAGATCCTTCACTGTCATTTGATTGACAGGTAGAATGCTCAGAAGAATTGTCATCTGACACACTAATTTTAGGTTTTTGAGGACCCTTTTTACCATAAACATACAAAGAATCATCAATTTCCTCTTGTGGTTTAGGAGTATAATCTCCACTTAAAGGAGGTGGGACACCTTTAAAATCATTGGTCTTTGTAAATCTACTGTACGAAGGTTTTCCTATTGAATCCTCTTTTGAACATTTAAAAACAGAAAAGTTCATTTCTTCCTCATAACTTAGAACCTCATCATTAGATTGTATTTCAAACCCTAAGCCAAGTTTATCATTTGAACTTCAGCCAGAATTAATATTTAATCTCCAAGATTCTTGAAAGAATCTTTCCATGAATCTACTATTTTCTGTAATTGTTCCTTTTCTTTGACAGCTTTCATTCCTATTCTCCTCTATCTTTTAAGCTTTTTATCTTTTTCATGTATTTCGTTAGCTTGAAATGCAAGCTTTTCATTTAGAGAAAGTTGCTGTTTTTGAGAAGTAACAAGTTGAGCTTCTAGTTTCTTAACAGCTTGACTATTGCAAGTATTTGTGCTTCTTGAAATCACCTAACTGAGTTCATGTTTTGTTCATCATATAGTGTTTAAGCTTAGTTATATGAATCAATCAATTTAGAACACAAGGATAACCTCATTGCTTTGAGCTGATAGCCATACGTAGCATGATTTGTTTCTTCAGCTTCAGTATGTTCTCCCCAATTGACAATCCCATCATCTATTGTCAGCAAACCCATCTGATTCTTCTCTTGCTTCCCAGCTTCTAGATGTTGATAAAGAGAATCTCTTTTCTTCTTTCCATCATGTTCCCATTGTTTGTACATTCCTATCAAAGTGACCAGTGTTGTGACAAATTGAAGCAACTCAAGCTTCATTTTGTCAAATCCAACAGGCGATTTTTTTCCATCCACTCCTGAACTCGACCATCCCAGATAAACATATAGAACTTCTATATTCAAATAGCCACATTGCTAATTGCCAATTGAAGTCCATACACATCAATTCTACAACATCAATTGTTCCAAATCTCATGAAGAAAATTCCAAATCCAAGTTTGTTTTGGCAAAGAGGGAAATAATTACTTCATACCGCAAAACCAGCAAGAACTTATTTTTCATGAATGTAGGTTGAAGCAGTATAAGGAGATCAAGAACTGTATGGCACCAGAAAAACATCTACTTAACCTTATTAGTGCAACTTTTGCCTTTGTGAAACAAAAGCAACATTTTGAGCACTTTGAAAGATGTATTTTGAAGCACCTATAATTTCTTCACAAACCTCTAAGGTTAATTGTACAAATCATCAATAGATAAAATTACAATCTCTGGATTAGTTTCACATTGAGCATTGCCAGATTGGACCATGCATGAAGGCAAGATACTAAGAAACTAATGATTTTGCATCTGTCTGTTGATACTTACTCAGCACCATATACTTCCAATTGATAAAGTAACTGTTGAAACCTGCATATCCCTTTTTTCTAGTCCTTCAGAATTTGATATTTTAAATGCTTCAAAACTGTTGTTTTGAAAACCAGCCTTACTGCATTTTATTGAATTATGCATACCACGAACCAAACTAGTTCTGATGCAATTCCCAAATCTCTTTGCATCATCCATTCCATGAAATCTTCTCATATGTTCTTTAGGAATGGCCATCAGCAAAATATTCTTAGCCTTCCTTTCCTTTTCAACAGCTTGAATCTCTGCAGCAGTAACTGGTGAAAGTACTCGAACAACACCATCCTTTCCAATTGAAATTCTCTTCTTGGAGTTACCATTTCCTATATTACCTTTCATACATCATTGTCTAGTAACACAATGTAATGCTCCAATCCATCATTGCCCAAATAACATACTCCTCCTTCTTCAAATTGGGAGTTTGATATTTGAGATAGCATAGTTATGAGGAATCATTTGGTGTTGGTTATTTAGGTGAGTACCATGTCTGATGCCTCTTCATGGAGTTGATTCTTCTCCATCACAGAGATATAGTGAGAAACATCATTGGCAGGTTGTGACAATTTCTAGGAGAGTGAGTTTGTTTGTTTATGTGGTTCTAAATTGAATTCTTCTTTACTCAGATTCCCTCTAAAGCCTGATCCCACTTGTAGGTCATTCATGGTATTTAGGAACTAGACTACGCCTTTGTAAGACGATAGATAACTTGGATAAATCCAAATCAACTATATGAGAGACAACGACTATGATATTATTCAAGTATAATGCGGAATCTTAACACAAGACTAAAGAAGAAACGATAATACTAAAATGCTATTAAGCTATATGCTTCTATTGATATTTCAATCAAAACGTAATGGGCTTTACATTGTGCCTTAGGGTTCCTCTTATACACCAAGGAAACCCTAATGGGGTTTACAAACATCAAAGGATAATACATATCCTTTCCTAAGATATCTCCTAAGATATCTCTAAGATAACTATTACTATTCTGTTACATAAACAAACTTAACTATAAATAGAATTAACTATGACCAGTACCTAACGTCTATACAGCAATATAACTCTACCGAGTACTTAACTTTAGTACTACCAGTATTAACTCAATACTAACAGAACTAACTATTACTACCAGACTTAACTATTATACTACCAGTATTAAGTATGTTATAATCTATTTTCCCAATAGAGAATGACACGCTGGCAATCCTCAGGTGTCCATAATTTGATAAAACGGCCACAATTAAAAGCTCAAATGATTGAAGGAATGATTGGTTGAGATTGAATGATTGGAGAGCAAGGAAAGAGGGCTAGAATCTTCTAAGGCAGGTTATAAATAACACACACTCTTCACACACACACACATCTTAGTTAGTACGTAGTTTTTAGGATAATTTTTAGCTTAATTTTACTTTCAATCTTGTAATTTCTTTTTTTAAATATTGTAAGTAACCTTTTATTAATGAATTGCAGTGTTTTAATCTTTCTAAATCTCTTTGATTCATAATCTCTCATTTTTTTTTCTTATTTAGAGTTAAGCTAAAGCTCAATAAGCCCTTAGTATAGCTCTAATAAGCTCTTAAGATCTATAAAGCTCATGATTTGAGCTTAAACCACAGTCTAATCATACTGTAAACCTATAAAATATCTAAAATTTAAGTACCTTTGGATTTGGACTTATAAGCTTTTGGAAGGAGAACCAAACATGGAAGGGTTCTCAAGGACTTAACTCCTAGCTTATTCATAAGCTAGGAGAGCTTGTAGCTGCCATAATTGGTACTTTTTGTTTTGCTAAAGGTTAAAGTAAGTTTCTCTTTTCATTACTCTCTAATTTCAGTTTTAAAGTGCTTAGTTATAGCTTAAATGTTTATTAGTGCTTATTTGTGTTCTATCTATCTTAGTAATCATAATTGTTTATCTGTTTTTAACTTTCCTAGTTTGAATCATAATTTTTCATATAAGTGTCTTAAAATCCTTGAAAAAACCAAAAATAGGTAAATTAGCTTAAATCTTAGATTAATGCTTCATTAGTTGTTAATTCATGCTAAGTAAGTTTGTTTTAAGCTAGTTTTAATCTGGTATTCAGTACTTGTTCATTAGATTTCATTTTAAAAGTTTTTCTCAATCCTGTCATAGTGTTAAAGGGGTGTTTGGCATAAGCTTGTTTGACCATCTAAAGTCAATAATTTTGTGCAAAACCTTTTCAGTCAGCTTTGGATTTAGTTATAAGCATTAGGTAATGAGTTTTTAGAAGTTAGATTTAAGAAATTAAAAAGTTATGTCTTATATTTAGTGTTTCTGCACCAGGGTAAATTTCCTTAAAATTTCACTTGTGTAATTTTTGATCTAAGCTATCCAAGGCTTAGATCTTGTTTGAGCTTTGTTCATACACTCCATTGAGTGTGTTTAAGTGCAGGATTCCCCTTAAGGAAACCTGCACTCTTGGGATTGCACTTGTGCAAAAGTGCAACAGTACTAACTAGAAGTTAGTACTGTCACTTTTAGCCTAGTTGTTAGATTAGTATAAGTAGAATTTAGGCTCTTAAATTCAGGTAGGACTAAATTTAGGTATAGCTTAATATAAAATAGGTCTTAAATTTCACTTTCTAGCTTATTAGCATTACTTATTGTTGCTGTCAAAAGTCATTCAAACTCATAAAAGCCAAAAATAGTTAGTAGTAGAATTTAGCCTTTAAGTTTTAGATTTTAGCTTAAAGTAGTAGGATTTATTGCTTAAATTAGTTTCTCTTAAGTTGTTTGTCAAGTCTACAAAAGCTTATTTGCTGTTTTTGCTTTTAGAGCATTATAGCTTATTTTGGTCTTAAGCTTTTCTCCTAGATTTCTAAGTTTGCCTGTTTCCTCATAATTTTCAGTAGTTTAAAAGCACTCCTAGGGTAGATCTCTTTTCATTTATAGAATAAGCTCATCTCAAGCTTTCTAGAACACTTTTCCCTTTTGGATTTAAGCTTAAAATAAGCAAGTTATAAGCCTTTAAGTGAAATTAAGCCCTAAAGCCCTCTCACTGTAACAGCTTTTTGATAAGCTATTTTAAAGCTTATAAGTTAGTTTTAGCTTATGTTTCTTTTGCTAAAGTAGCTTATTTTAGTGTCTTCAAATAAGTCCCTATATTTAGGTTTTTCTTAAAATTTCAAAAAAAGAAGAGCAAAAAAGTGGGTTAGACCTGCCTCGAACCCACGACCTCATACTAAAAGGCTAACACCTTAACCAGTTTGCTACATTAGCTTATCCATCCATAGTTTGCACCATTAAATACTAGTATACGTTTTAGATTTCCTTTTCATAAATAAGTCATAGCTTGATAAGCTAATTTGAGGGCTTATTCGTTAAGCTTTTTAGTGTTTCTTATTTTCCTATAATCCTGCTAGAGTTTTAGACTTTTCCTAAATTTTTTAGATTTTTCCAGTTATTATTTTATTTTTAATCATTTTTCAAAAGTCAAAATCTTAAAAAATCAATAAAAAATAGAAAAAAGTTTTAAAAAAATACAAAAAAATAGTTTTAGTTTATAAAAATTAGCTAAGGTTTACAATTCAGAAAATCATTTTCACCACCTGTTAGATTTTTAAAATTCATTTCTTGAGCTTAATTTTTTAATTTTAAAAATAAATTTTGATTTTAAAAAATAGTTAAAAAATAAGGTTTACCAGAGGTTTTTATGATATTTTTTAAGACTTTTCATAAGCTTAAAAAAGAAAATCAAGTTTCCAAATTTTTAGTACTTAATTTGCTATTATCTAGAATTTAATTAATAAAATAGTTTTTTAATTCTGAATAAAGTCAAAATAATCAGAAAAAAATGTTTTTCTTTTTCCTAAAATTTTCTTTTGTCCTATCTTAGGTTTATAATTCTAGTATACATTTTTAGGATTAAAATTAGTTTACTTGCTTAATTGTCACATTTTATTTGTTTTCCATATTAGTTTAATTGTTCTTAATTGTCTATTTTAATTGTTGCTTTAGATTATCAAATCATCCATTTGCTTATTAAAATCAGAATCCAAGCTTAAACGAGGTTTCAATTTCACTACTCGTTCGGGATAACGACCCGGATGATCATAATTACACGGTTTAATATACGTATTATATATTTTATTATATATATTTTTAAGAGCGAATTTTATCAAGGGTAACTTGGTAATTTTCTTAATTTCTCTTTTAAAGTATTATATTTTATAAATATTTTACGTGTATAAAACTATCGCAATCAGTTTTTGGCGCCGCTGCCGGGGACTAGTGTCAAGATTCCTACGTTTTGTGTTTGTTGATTTGGTTTGAAGATCCTTTCACACTCGAAAGTTTCATTTTTGTTTTATAATTCAAAAATTCAAAAAAAAATTATTATAAAATATAAAAAGTAAAAAATATTTTCCTTTTCTTTTTAGTATAAGTAAAATAAAAAAAATAGAAAAATCAAAAATATAAAAAATCTTCCTTTTTAATTAAGAAATAAAAGTCACCAATTGGTAAAAATACCAAAATATAACATTCTCAACGGAGGTGTTATCATAATAATTTCCGGTGAACTTGTTGGTTCCCAAATCGAACTAAAGATTTAACACTTGCCATTTGTGTCTCTACGAAGTACGGCTCACCTTGAAAAGCAATTTTCGAGAGCTACCGTGAAGTAGTTGATTATTTGGTTTAAGTCTCTTTCGTGTAACCGTTAAAATTCATTGCTAAAAAAAATTAGTGTAAAGTTTTGCTTTTTGATTTTTTGTTTTTCTTTATGCGCACGTATGAAATCGTTCGCAAATCTGAAGACGTCCGACAACAACAAACTCTTCCGTTGTTATATAAAAATTTTGATTTAGAAAACCAATGTTAAATTTAACATATGTTCCAATGGCCGACAATCGAACGATGGCCCAAATGTTACAAGCACCCATCGAGGGGTATGAAGATGCTATAGTTGTTCCACCGATGAATGCTAATATTTTCGAGACTTAAGAAACCTTAATCAATCTTGATGCAAAGCAAATAAGTTTAACGGATAGACAAGATCCCGACAATACCTTCGATTTTTTAACATGGTCACTTCAAACGTTAGACATCCCCCGAAGTTCCGACCACTTCGATAAAGCTTTTGCTTTTTCCCTTTTCCTCTATACGGTGAAGCCCGAGATTGGTTAGAACAAAAGGAACCTCCTAGATCAATTCTCACATGGGACGACCTTGTTTCAAAATTCATAAACCAATTCTTCCCACCGTCAAAAACAACATACCTCCGGAACAAAATCACCAATTTTTTCCAAGAACCAAACGAAACCTTTAACGAAGCATGGGAACGTTTTAAAGACACCTTGTCTATGTCCTCACCAATGGCTTCTCGTAACTACACAACTCGAGACTTGTTACACAATTCCCTTGAATTCCCTCGATCAAAGGATGCCTTAATTCTCCGCCGCCGGTGGCATTTCTAGACAAAATGCATCAAAGAAGGTTTAGCGATAATGAAAGCAAGTCAAAAGTCCGTTATACGTCCAAGAAGTCATGCTAACGATTCAAGAGTGAGTACGGATGCTCCTCTTTCTAATTCTTCACCTTCTAATAATTCTTTCGATATGCAACAAATAGTCGCTTCTCTCGAGGATAAGATGACTATCAAGATGAAACAAATGATGAATGAAATGAAAGCTTAGATGTTACTCCATCCTGCTCCCGTCAAAGCATTTAGTGAAGTATGTTCACTTGTTGGATCGGAATTCACAATTTAAAACCATTGTCCGTTAACTCGAGGTGGAAATGATTTTCCCGTTTTTCATGACAACATCTAACAATTTCAACAAACCGCAGCCGTTGGTAATTTTCTCCAAAGAAACCAATCTTCCAATTTGGCAAGTCAAATGAAACCACCGTGTTTCAATCAACCAAATATCCAAAACAACCAAAACTGATACCAAGGAACCAATTCTAACTTCAATCAAAACCGAGGAAACTTTAATCAAAACCGTCTAAACAACCAAAATCAAGTTTATCAAGCTCCACCATACCAACCACCAATCAATCAAGTTTTACCTTACCAACCTCCAACAAATGGTGTTTTGAAAATGGATTTTGAAAGCTACGTCAAAGCAAATGATGCGATATTGAAGAATGTGCAAAATTAAAATCTAGGTTTGCAAAAATCAGAATGCAAATGTTACAATTTTGTTAACAAGCCATTGCACCAAATTAATGATCAGGAATACCAATCAACCTCAAGTTCAAGTTCTTGTATAAACTAGCAATAACCATTCCCAAATCCTAGAAACGGAGCCAAGGCAATTAACACTCGTAGGGTGCCTCATAATAAGGACCCTCCGACCACCGCCTGGGGTGGAAAAGTAAAAGTTAGGTGACAATTGATACGGACAACGACACCAAAGACATCCCAACCTCCTCCAATCACGTCAAGAACAAACCAAAGACAAAGATCCAATCGAAGAACCTTCTTTTGTTGCTAACAAAGCCAAACCAAATTTTCCTTACCCGTCGAGACTCAACAAACAAAAGATTCGTGAAAAGGATGATATCCTAGCTTCAAAGTTTATGGAAATTTTCTATAATCTTCACTTTGAGCTAAGTTTCGCGGATGCTCTCATTCATATGCCAAAGTTTGCTCCGATGTTCAAAAAGATGCTTAATAACAAAGACAAGTTAATTGAGTTAACCAAAACACCGTTGAATGAAAATTGTAGTGCGGTTGTCCTAAAAAAGCTTCTAGAAAAGCTAGGTGACCCCGGTCGATTTCTCATCATGTGATTTTTCAGAGTTCGATAGTTTACTTAGACACTTGCGCGATTTAGGTGCTAGTAATCATCTTAATGCCTTTATCCTATTTGGAAAAAGCTTCAACTAAGTACCCGGTCCTAAACCGAAACAAAAATGTGTTAGCATTAGCCGACCGTAACAAACAATTTTCCAAACCAACCGGTGTCGCTGAAAATGTTTTTGTCAAAGTAGGGAAGTTTTATTTTCCCGCCGATTTTGTTGTGCTTGATTTTATAGCCGATCCTCGAGTATCGTTGATACTCGGGCGACCCTTTCTTAGGACGGCTCATGCTTTAATCGATGTTTACAAAGGAGAGATTACTCTTAGGAATGATAATCAATCTTTAACCCTTAAATGTGGTGATGCACTTTCCATTTCATACAACAATCTCGAATCATTGAAGAAAGTTGATCTAATCGATGCTGCTTGTGAAATTTATTCACAAGAAGTTCTTGGATTTTCTGATTTCATTGCTTACAACAATCTTCTCCGTACTATGATCTGGTTGTTTCCACTTCATCTCCAACACTTACTCCTTTTGATGAAAGCGATTTTCTACTCTTTGAAAAAGCCGATGCTTTTATAGCAATCGATGATGAACCCGTTTCGCCCATTTTCAATGCTACGTACTACGATCCCGAGGGTGACATTCTCATTCTTGAAGCACTTCTCAACAGTGATCCA